>JAMKQA010037231.1:0-10812 GCA_024699735.1 Posidonia australis | reverse complement strand
ATATTCTCGAGCACATTCGTTGGCAAAGGTAACAGCCGGAAGATGGAAGGTCAACAGTCGCAGTTTGGAAACGGCTGGGCGCCTGCTTGGTGCGCCAGCTTGGTGCGCCACCTTGGTGCGCCACTTAGGTGCGCCATCTTGGTGCGCCACCTTGGTGCGCCAACTAGGTGCGCCAACTAGGTGCGCCACCTTGGTGCGCCACATTGGTGCGCCCAGCTACCTCACAGATTTCTGGGTTCTGGCTTGCTAATAGGCTTGGGGCTAAGTTTAATGACTGATCACATCCAAAGCAACATAAGGATACTCATTTCCGGGTTACCTCAAAATCGGGGTGTCTACACCTAGCAAACAGTTTCTTCGTTATCGACGACGAGGAGGAACTTGTCATAGTAGCTCTAGAGGCAGATCAGCTTTGCATTATTCAAGAGATTCATTGGAAACAATGGTGGTGGTGGTGGGAGGAGGAGAGGAAGGAGGCATAGTATTTTGGCAAAACTGTAAAGAAAGGAAATAAAAGTCTAGGTTCATTCCATTCTATTTCATATTAAATATCTAAATGGAATAAAATTATTTCATTACATTCCATTCTAAATTTCATTTTAAAATTTATTCCATTTCTTTTCATTTTAATTCAAACATACCAAATGTTATATATGATGCACAAGCTTCTAGGCACGAGTTAAATAGTAGAAAAGCCATAAATTGAAATTTAAACCAAATACAACGTTATTGTTTATTTGGTATAGCTTTTAAGTGTTTTAAGGTCTATTTTGACTATAATCCTATATGTGATTTTTAACGTAGAATTTTGATTATGTACATGAAAGACAAGATAGAATATTTACAAGATAATAAGTATATAACATAGAGAAAAGTAATTTAATATGAATGTTGTATTATGACCCTGATTTTAGTGTATAAAGAAAAGTAGAACAATGATTCTCCAATAATTAATCTAAAACTCTTATAATTAATTTTATCTCGACTTACGTGCATAATTTATCGTGTCAACCATATTTCAACAACTATTTTAGCCCATACTTGATTACAAGGAAATCTGTATTCCTAGGATGCAGTCAAACAAGACTTAAGACTTCAGTTGCAATCAATATCCTAGAAGCTGTCACAACTAATATTATAGAAACTTGGCATAAGTCAAAAGGTGCTGATGGTGATTTTTTTAGTCCGATCCAGCTTTTGTGGAAAACGCCAAATCCTAAACCAAAACCCACTGAGTGGGCCATACGGTATTTCGAAAGCACGTATGGCGTCTCCAGGTCCGTATATCCTGACAAAACCCGTATAGACGTTCCCTTCTCCCCCGTTCTTTGTCGGGAAAGAACAAATAAATACCAAAAAAAAAAAACACACGCACACGCAGACTCATACAAAATCTGACGCGCTCACACTTACGAGGTGATTTGATTCCATTCTTCTCTCTCTCTCTCTCTCCCCTCTCGTTCTTCGTTTCTCAACTCCCTCCACTGGATCTCCCTCCTCCCTGCCACCTGCATTGCCGCCGATCCGCCGCCTCCGATCGCGATCTCCGCTCCTCCGACGACGATGGACGACCGGTTCCGCCGCTGAGATCCGAACCGGCGGTGGTGCTGCTGTGATCGTATCGTCCCTGGTTCGTGTTGTGCTGTTTCCTGGAAGGAATTCCGAAGTGTTTGATCAAAGATCGGTTCTTTTTTATTTATTGAATGGCGTTGTGTCTTGTTGTTTTTGATGATGGTGGCAGGTGGGGGAGGGATTTGGATTGGGAAGGGAGAGATGGATCTGTCGTCGATCAGCGAGGAGCTGGCCAACATTGATGGGCAGATTGCTGACATCTTTCGGGCGCTCTCGTAAGGGTTTCGTAGATCTGTCTCCTTTTTTTGTGATCGTTTCTGGAGTTGTCATTGGTAATGGCGGGGACGAATGATTAGGGGACCATTGTTTGTTTCGTGTTCGATCGACAAGTTTCCATCATTTTTCTTTCTTTTTTTTTCAAATGGGTTTTTTTGTGTGCTGGTGGTGGTACGTTGTCTTGTGAACAACCTCGTGTGTTTTGTGGGATTTTAGATTCTGATGTTGGTGTTATTGGTCAATGCACTCTTGTTGTTTTGTTTTGTTGGTTCAAAAAGGTACGATTTTTCCTGTTGTCAGTCAAGCTGTCATCTTTTTCGTTGCTTTATTCTTGTCGGACTTCATATGTCATGACGGGATGTCATTGTCGTGAAGTCTTTTGCGGCTGCTACCGTTTAATTTCATGAAAATTTTGATCATCTTTTTTGGAAAAAGTTTATGCATTGTTTCTGCTTACAGCAATGGATTCCAGAAATTGGAGAAGATCAAGGATCCGAATAGGCAAAGCAGGCAACTGGAAGAGCTCACTGGCAAGATGCGTGATTGCAAAAGGTAGACTGCCACACCAATCAGGATATTTGCATAAACTTATCCTTTTTTCCCAAATGGCTCTGAAGCTCAAATTTTCCAGCTATTACAATTGTAATGGCTTTCAGCAAGCAGAAGATTGTTTTACCATATAAAACCACTTGTGCTTTTGGTTTTTTTTTTCCCCTGAAAGGATTCTTTCTTCAAAATTTACTTGCAAAAGACAATGTAATGTTGTCATTGTTGTTTTTTTAGGTTAATCAAGGAATTTGACATAGAAGTGAAGGAAGTAGAGAGCAGAAGTCCTCCCGATGTTAAGAGGGCGCTCAATGAGAAAAAACAGTCAATGGTCTAATTTTTCTGCCAAGCTTAAGATGTTTATTCTCACCCATCTTCTTTTCACAAGAATTGATATTTCCTAATGCTCGATAATCTGGCCTTTTCTTGTTGCAGGTCAAAGAACTGAATTCGTATGTCACTATGAAAAAACAGTGAGTTGTCTTTTCCTTGTCCTTGTAATTATAGTTTTCACTTTCATGCATGTCTTTATGCATTGTATGCCTGCTTCTGCATATATCATTCACGAACCATATGCTTTAAAGTTTTTGATGCCCTCTCCCTACGCTATAAATCCAAGTACTTTGATGAGTGAGTGGCCAAACACTGCATTGTAGAGATATACTATTTATTTAGTTTAGCTACTATTCTCCACACTGCATGTATTATTAAAGCGAAGTTTGGTTTATTTCTACATAGACAATATAGGTTGTTAGATCGGGATGCTTTGGATATCATGATAAGTTCTCGTGAGTCAAACTCACCATATTATAACCTTAAATATTTTTTATAATGAGTAACATGAATGATTTACACATTTGTGATCAGAATGACCATCAGTCATGTGTATAAAATATGAGTCAGAATGGACCTCATCATTGTTTTAAATGTTAAAACGTGTCGGACTTTGGCCTTTTGAAAAACAGACGTGTTGGCAAAATGTGGGTGTCGTGTCAGATAAAACACAACAAAAATTTCATATTTGTTCAGGAAACAGATGTATCTGTGTTGTGTTGACCTTTTGAAAAAGGAATTCGTGACATGTGTCTGCAATTGATGATACCATGGGCCCCATACAGTTGCAACGACCTCCTTTGAGAGCATGTACAAATTTGATGGACTTATACTCTATAAAACTCGACTGGTTGGTGACAGATAGTAGGCAACACCATATTGTAAGACCAAATGATTTATTTAGTTTAAGGCTATGTGAGACTACTATTCTCAATAGACATGTCTATGATTCTCTTTACTCAATTAGTCATGTGTGCCGAGTCGAAGTAGATGGTTCACATAATTTGCAAATGGGTGGGCAATTGGTGAAAATATTGGGGTAACAAGATGGTTTATGGTGGGCAATTGGTGAAACTATTGGGGTAACAAGATGGTTTATGGTGTCTAATGGAGATCATTGCACCTCTTGCATTTTGAAAAGACTTCTTAGTTTGTATTGGTTTTTAAGCTGTTAAATTTAAGTTATTTTTTTTTTCTCTATTACAATTTACAAGATGCTTACTGGTAATGATTTACAGATATGCAAATAACCTTGACACAAAGCGTGTTGATCTCTTTGATGGTCCTAGTGGTGGTGAGGCCGAAGAAAATGTTTTACTGGCTTCATGTAAGATAGAATATCTGCCAAGTTTTCGTCCTTTAGATTTCTTGTATTTATGTTGATGCTTCTGGACATGGAATCACTAAACCAAGATGACTAATGCATTGTTGCCAATTTTCTTAACTATATTTGATACTTACATCTTTATCTATATATGGACACAAGAGTATGGGTGGTAGCATTAAGAAGATTGTCGAGTAGATGCTCTGCAAATAGAAAGGAATGGACAATTTAATTCGAAAATCAAATTTGACAGCTTGGGCGTATGTAGCATAGGTGTAGAAAACTAATTGAAACTTTGACTACTTTAATTAACAGTGACAAAATTTAGTTGGTTAAATTTATGCAGCAATGAGCAATCAGCAGTTAATGGACCGTGGCAATAGGATGATGGATGAAACAGATCAAGCTATTGAGCGCTCTAAACAGGTCGGTGATTTATGGGCACCAATATGTAAAGCTAATCTGTCGAGTCCCAGAAATTGTTTTATATAGGAAGTTGATGAAGAGCTTTTGCTAGCATTCATGTTTAAATTTGTTCTTTTGTCAAGCTTTACTTCAAATATTGTTACTGAGAGTAAGCGTGATTATGCTATGGCATGTCTTTAACTTTAAGTTAAGCGTGATTATGCTATGGCATGTCTTTAACTTTAAGTTAAGCTCCTTTTGGAAGTTTCTATCTACAAAATAATGATCTGCAATTGCTGGTTACCTGATTTCATTTGCCTTCTTGAGCTTCAACACTTATGATATTTGTTTCCTTTAATTAATTGGGTAAATTACAACTTACCTCTCTCAACTATTTATATTTTTTAATTTGGTATTCTAAATTTTTTTTCGTTACAGTTTGTCTCCTCAACTACATTCATTAAATAATACGATTCCTTCCGTTAAGTTTGAAGGATTATAATATTTTTTTCGGATAAATTTGCTCATCTTCTTATCTTATTCCATTTACCTCCATCAATTATTCAAGTTTTTTAACTTAGTACTCTAATCTTTATTTCGTTACAACTTGTCTCTCTTAACTACTTCTGTTAAACAATAAGATCCTTCTGTCAAGCTTGAAGAGTCATATGATCTTTACAATATTTTTTTTAGACGAATTTATCCTTTTTCCCTATTTTCTTCTTTTCCAACTTCTTCTATTTTTTCTATGTCATAAACTTTAAATTTAACTTCATCACCAAAATTTTTTCCTTTCTCCTTCTTTCTCAAACCTTTTCTTCCTCTTTGTTCTTCATAAACCAATGATCATTAACACTACAAGAAGATCTTGAGCTTCTTTTCTATCGTCATCAAGCATGTTTCAACTGAAGGTCTTGATTGACTCAAAAAGGGTATTGATGATTGAGATTTGTAGTCGGGTGGAATGTGGATGAGGAAGAAAATGTTGCGTAAGGGTAGTGTTTGGGTTGAGCTCCATAGGGCTGAGAAGGAGATTATTTATAACTGATGGTAAAATGATAAGACAAAACAAAAATTTAATGGTGTTTACCTAAAAATGCAGTTCATTGTAATTTACCCTACTTGAAGGCGGCAAATTATAATAAAAAAAGGTTTAAGATATCAAGTTGAAAAAATCGAATAATTAAGGGAGATAAGTTGTAATTTAACCTTAGAATGGTAAATTACCGAAGTTAAAATGACCAAATCATGTAAAAAATTAATGTTGTTTACTTAAAAGGATGTTTATTGTAATTTACTACAGTTAAGAGGAATAAGTTGTAATGAAAAAAATTTAAGGTATTAAGTTGAAAAATGTGAATAGTTGAGGAAAGTAAATTGTAATTTATCCTAATTAATTAGATTTGTCATATAATACTGATTAGGATTTTACAGTAATAGATAAGACAGGTCCACCTACTCTTAACCTTTAAAGTTTAATCATCTATCAAGAGCCTTTTCACTCGATTCTAACTTCTAAGTTACTATGTTTGGATTTGTTCTTGATTTCATAAACACATTGTTTTGGTTCAATAGGTGGTTCAAGAAACTGTCAACGTCGGGACAGAGACATCTGCTGCCCTCAAGGCACAGGTTCGTTATCAAATGTGATTTAAGAGTTCGATTTTTTTATGAGTCTGTTTTTCTTTATGAATTTTGGGATGCATTTTATGTCAACCTACACTCTTCTTTTTTTTTTTAATATTTTCAGACAGAACAAATGAATAGAATTGTCAATGAGTTGGACTCAATACATTTCTCAATCAAGAAAGCTTCACAACTGGTAAAAGAAGTCGGTAGACAGGTTCGTTTTTCAGTCAAAATCCCACATTTTCTCCGTTCTATTTTATTCTTTTAGTAACGTGTAGAAATTCCGATGAACTAGGTTGCAACTGATCGGTGTATCATGGCCTTGCTTTTCCTAATTGTTCTTGGCGTGATAGCAGTCATCATCGTAAAGGTGAGACAGTAGTATAAACACCATATGGTTTGTCCTTCCATTCTTGTTTAAGTATGACATGACCTGGGGAGAAAGATGCACTACTCAAAATGGCCCCCTACTTTCTCCTTTTTAGACAGGCTGCCAAGCTTGTTTTAAGGCCTTCTACTTCCATTGGATTTTAACGTGCATCTATCTGTTCCTTGACCTACTTAACTAGAGCATCTTTCATATCATTGGAACCATGCTTTAGGTGTTTCTGAACCTGTGTGTGCCTCAGCATACACGCATATCCAGGTGCAGAAGGAATCCTGCTAAAGAAGAGACGTGGGTATTCCCATGAAATCCTGTGTATCTCTCTATAAAATATAATTAATTCATTTGAAGAGCAAAACCAATTTTATTTTGGAATTTCTTTCCCATGTTTTGAAAACACAGATAATTTAACTTATGGTCAAGCTAGGTTAGCTAGTTCCAACTTAACCACAACCAGTTTGATCATGATCTTATGCCTAGCCAGTAAGTCCATGATCTTCTAATGGATTGAAATAACCATAGGATACTGTTCACAAGTACATATGTTATGCACGAGAATCCATTCTTGGCCCAACTTATGGATTATTGGATTCTGTAAAGAGCTGAAATTTGCATTTTCTGTTTCCATGGTATATAATGTAATTTTTAAACTTGTCCCTAAGGTTCTTGTTTTAGTTAACGTCAAGTAGTACAAAAGAACTACAATGTTACAAGGAATCATGTTAGAAAATGTTTAAATTATGAATATCCTCTGTGTTTTGAATATCTAAAAAAATTACTATTGACTTTTTTAGTATTGAAATACTTAATGCTAGTGGTGGCATATCTACTTCAATTGAGATTGTGCTTGAACTACACATACACAACCCAGACACTCATTGAACTTCACTCACGCTACATTGCAAGTGAAATACAACCACCACCTTCATCCTATGGGAAATTTACTTCTCATTTGCTGATAAAGTACTTATTAAATAAAAAAGGAAACCTGTACTTTGCCAGAAATACAGGCTAGAAGCTGACATGAGGTAAGACAGAGCACGAAATGTTAATTTGCTGTAGGACCTTTTGTTTTTACTTATTTTCATCTTTTTTCAGTGCACTTACTTTCATTTTGTACATTATAAATTTATAATTTTAACTTGTGCAATTAGACTGCCTATTATTGGGTAAATGCTATAAATTTATAATTTTAACTTCTCGTGCAAGTAGACTGCCTATTATAGTATTATCAGGTAAATGCAGCTCGGATGCTATGGTAACAGTTTACAAGCAATGACTATTGACTAGTGTAAATTCATTGCAGTGTCTTGACTCTCCACTGATATATGAACTCTTCTTTATGTTTTCCTTGTGAATTTTCAGATTGTCAACCCAAATAACAAAAATATCCGGGATATTCCAGGGCTGGCACCACCAGTTACAAACAGGAGGCTTCTTTGGCTTCCTACCCAAGATGAATGGGAATGTTAACATTTTTTTCTCCCAGCTTAGTCCCAAGCTGACCGATACGTATTACTTTTGTAGAGGTATTATCCAGCCAAACATCGAACATCTAAGTGTTAACTACAACAGTTGGATCGAACCATTTGGTCTGCCTGCTGTATCAGAGCTGCCATCTCCCTTGATCATTCTTTTTTTTCGGTTGTTACTTTTATATTGGTGATTTTTGTGAGGCTGTAGTTGAAAATGTGCATGTTATTAATTTTTTTACCAGTGGTACTGTAATTTAATGATGATTTTGCTCCTATGACATATTAGTTATTAAGTAAACAAATGTATTTTGATGAGAGGACTTTGTTTCTTATTTTCCGTTTGCTTATGAAGCTCAATTCAAAATCACTTCTCATAAGGTCCAGATTTAGACGAAAGCAAAGTTGTTGCTGTATCATGTAGCCACATTTCTGAAGGTTTAATATTTTTGTTATTGCTTTAATGTGATTTCTTTCGCAAAATCAGATATTGAAATCTAGCAATTTATTTCCGTTGTTTTCTCTCATCTCCGTGGCAGCAAAGGATGACACTATTCTCTCCTTAGAGCCCTGTTTGGTTTACCGTGATTAGATCACTGGAATCGTATTCCATGTAAGTCCATAACAGTGGATGGTAATCCCTTAAATTCCAATGTAATAAGACTACAAATCTAGTAACGACGTTTGGTAATTGCACGTGTGACGAGCAAATTGTGATAGTTTGGATATCTCAAAAAATTATGGTATTGGTTAAAAAATATAGTTTTAGAAAATATTTTTTTTTTACTTTAATTTGAATTGTTTGGGTGGTAACAAAAAAAAATATTTTGAAACTATAGTTTACAAGTTAAAATAATATTTTGAAAAAAGAAATCTCATCTCTTTTTTTTTATAAAACTGCGAATGTAGTTCTCCTACACTCCCTTCTTTTCCCTCACATTCCTCTCTTCCTCTTTGTAACGTCTCTTTCTCTTTCTTGTTTCTCTCTACCTCTTCGTGTAGAGATTATTATTGTTGTCGTCGTTGTTGGATCATCTTCGTGGATCATCGTTGTCGTCGTTGCCATCGTTACTCCATAGATTCTACTATGGATGATATCTCTCTCTCTCTCTCTATGCGTGTATGTTGGTGATGGTGAGGATTGTCGATGAAGGCGATGGATGGTATGGAGTTATTTTTCTGAGGTTTGGGTTGATGGGTATTTTTCTATTTGAGGATTTTTTTTTTTTTTGGTTATCTAGAGGTTTAGACAATAATCGTGCGTGTCAAAGCATAGCAGGGTCATGGGTTTGGATGAGGTTGTGGGTTTGGTTGTCAGGGTCGGTGGATGCAAGGGTGAGGGCCATCGACTATGGGCTAAGGGTGCGTGCAGGTAGTGGGTGTTGGCAACATTGGGGTGAGGTTGGTTGGAAGAGTGGAACTAACTTCCGTGCAGGTAGTGGGTGTTGGCAACATTGGGGTGAGGTTGGTTGGAAGAGTGGAACTCACACTTCCCTCTCAGGTTCGAATCCTACAGACCGTAAGAAGGAAAAATATAAAAATCTACCCATTTCAAAAAAAACATTGAGATGAGATTGTTGGGTTGAGGAAGAAGAATGCGACGTTGAAGGCCAGTTGTGGGTTCATGGAGGGCCATTGAGTGCGGACTAGTGGATGCAAGGATGACGGTTGTTGGATTGTGGACTAATGGGTGCAATGGTCATTAAGGTGAGGTCCGACGGTGACACGGCATGGGCCTTTTTTGTGGGGGAGTTTGCTGGAAAAGGGTCTACTGGTTGTCGTCCTTGTCCTCATTGACGTCTACATGTCGATATCCGGAATGCATGATGTTGCAGCCTTTCCCACCCTTGATTTGTATTGCATTTCTTGTTTGGAGTGTTTATATGCCCTAATTTGCAATGTTTGCATGCCTTTTTTGTTTGGTGTTTTGCGTTATCGTGCTTGTGATGCTCTATAAATACTTATATGCTTCATTTTGCTATGTCTGCGTTTCTGCAGTGGCCTGCTGTTATGCCCTGCTTTTGTCACATCTTTGTTGTGCTTCATATTTGCCCCATTGTGCCCGAGTGCTTGCAACTGATTATTGCCGAAGTTGTGCAAATTTTACTTTTGTCTTCTCCTTGCCGTGCTTTGTTTCTCTTGTTACGTTCTTATTGCGTATTGCGTAAATGTTGCTTGTTTGCCATGTTTGCATGCTATGCCTTGCTATTACTCTGTAGTCTGTTGTTCCACGCCTACATGTTTCATTTTGTTTGCATGCCGTGTTTTTGTCTTTATTTGCTTATCATTGCTATGCTTGCATTTCCCTACTGTGCTTTGACATGTAAGATTTTTTTGTTTTTCTGAGGTTTCGGTCTTATTTGCTTCAAAATTCTTTCTTGATTTATGATTTATACATGACTGGATTACTGGCAATATTAGAGGCTGTCTGTTCATTACAATTCAACCACTGTATAGTCCTACACTCAAAAAAGGTCTTGTTTAGATTGTAGATTAGGTGGATTCAAACTAATATAAAAGTGTAACCATGTCGGCGAGGAGATCCCGCAAATGAATGCGAAATCGGTCGGCAAAATCACGTCGAAAAAGTAAAAATAAATGGAGTCGCCACCTAATCTATTATGGAAGACAAGGAAAACCATATACATGAAAAATCATGCAAAAACAACAAAGACAAAGTACAGATCTACGAAATAAAACCAGAATGCAGGTAAGGATCCCTGTTACGCACGAGGAAGGTGTTAGGCACCCTCGTACGCCCCGATAAAATCGGTCTTCCTTGATTTCACCTATGAAATGTTGGCTTTTCAGCCGCTTGCTAAACGCCCAAGGGCGATATGCCATGCCATGCTAGTGCCTTATGCTATTAG
>JAMKQA010037230.1:0-12308 GCA_024699735.1 Posidonia australis | reverse complement strand
GTTATTTAAGGTGATTACCACCTACCATAAAGCCTGGCCTTAAGTAGAACAGGCAAACCCCTACAAAACTAATGTACACGTAACACATCAAAAGAAATGAATGATAGGATACCACTCAAGAAGTTCCCTGACAGGATACCTAGATTTTAAAAATATATATTGTTCAACCCTTTAGACAGCACAATCAACAGTTTCTATCAGCGCTTGATGCATCAATCTTTGAGAAACCCTTGAAATTCTCTGAGAAAAATTTACATCCCTGAAAATGGCCTGGCAGAGCAGGCACCGAATGTATAAAGGCTTATAAATTCTTTAAAAAAAATGAGTATATCCCTGAAAACCACCAGGTAATGCAAGGAAACAATCCACAAAATGCTTGAAATGCCAGAGAAATACATAGAAACAATATTTCTATTAGCACATATATTTTGTGAGTACTAAACATCAAATATAACACACAACTACCAATATCCAACCCGTACCTTTTTCGGACGCCGGATCAGAGGATCAGGGGATGCCGGATGCCGGATCGGGGGACGCCGCTGCGGGCTGCGGGAGAGGGAGTGCGGTCGTGCGGGAGTGCAGCCGTCTGCTGGTAGATGTTAGGTTAAAAATTTAAAATGTTTATATATATTTATATTTTATGTTAAAATGTTAAGGTTTAGGTAAATTTACTTAATTACCCTCGAGTTAATGGGTTAACGGGTACCCGTAGTATACTACCCTGACCCTGACCCACTAAATTTATGGGTTAGCGGGTGATGGGTTAACGGGTCAACGGGTATACAAAAGTTCAACCCTAACCCGTTCTTAACGGGTCGGGTTAACTCGGGTTAACGGGTTATACCCGACCCACTTACAGCCCTAGCCGCAACCCTCTAGTAGCCCCTTTCTTCTTCGACACTATCGCCGGAGTGCCCCGACAGCAAGGGAGGTGGGAGGCCCACTCCCGCCGTTGAGTCCCTGATCCAAACCGTTGGATCTCTTCTCCTCCTTCTCTTCTTGCTTCCCTTGAGGTCTGATCTTGGATCAGGCCATGGGACGGCCTCCGGAAGCTTCTCTGGCGGTCCTCAATGGCGAGGCTCCATCGCTGGCCGCCGCCGTTTCTTTTTCTTCTTTAAAAAATAAAAAAAAAATTCTTTTAATAAAACTTCTGAAACTTTTGTTTTGTTACATTTAGGTCCTTCTATTCTTACAAGTAGGTCCCTTCTCTTACAGTTAGGTCCCTGCACATTTTTTCTTTAAATTGTTTGAATAAAGTTTTAACTGAAAATATTGCAATGTGCCTGTTGAGTTTTCCTAATAATGTTTTCCAAGTTTAAAATTTTGATAAAAATCCCTAGAGTTTCTTTTCATGCATTTTAATCCAACCTTTTTGCATAAAGAACATTGAACTTTTCTGAAACTCTTTTGAATGCATGTTTCTCTGGTTAAATTGCATTTTAACCCCTAGGAACCTTCAATTTGACTAAAAATACACAATTATGCACATTTGACCCCAGATTTCTTCGAAACTACACGAAATGTGTTTTTCTATGTATTTTTGATGATTTAGCTTCAGAATTTGGGTTTTTTGCACAAAGGCCCCTGGGATTTGCATTTTTACACTCACATATGCATTTTGCATATTTTGTTGTACTTTTTCATGCAAATTTTCTCACATTTTCTTCCTTACATTATGCACACATTTCTAGCTCATTTCAAGCTTGGTTTTCACATCGTTTCCCAGATTTCTCTCGATTTTCGTGTTTTTTGACTTGATTTGGCTTTCCATCGTCTGAGGGCGTATATTAAAAGGCTTGCCAAAGCCGACATTGTCCCGAATGAGGATTATTTTCCCAATTTGATTTTCTCGGATTTCTTCGAGTTTCTACCAATTTATGTGACACTTTCCAAGGGTTTTCTAGATTTTCATGATTTTCCTCATCACCCACGGGCGTACAGTAAAGCGGCATTCTCAATGCCTACATTTATCCCTCGGATTAACTTTTTCCATTTATTTCATTTCTTCTCCTTGATTTGGCATGTTTTCTAGTCATCTTTGGCATGAGCATTCAAAAAAGACAAGCACATATCCATTAGACCATTTGGCAAGTAGGAAACCTAGAAAGACCGAGTTCCTCGGGCGCATTGGGGTGCCTAACTCCTTCCCCATGCGTAACCAGAATCCTAACCCTTTCTCTGGCCCTGCATTGATTTGTGCATTTCATCCATTAGGCACGGAGCATACATGTTTTCTTCATCTTGTTTCCTTCTTGGTTTTCTTTTGTGTTTGGTTTTCTTGGTCTTTCTATTAAAAGACTTAGTGGCGACTCCTTCCTTATCCTTTCCCATCTTACCTTGGTGTTTCTGAGTCTAGTCTTCTTCTCCGCATTCACCATCTTCGCCGTGACCGTATCGGGACTCCTCGTGTGCTTCCACCACCCGGTAGAGGAGAGCCATGCAGGGTTCCACCGGCATGGTCACAGATATAACCATAGATCCAATAATATTGAGTGGCTAACGTCCTCACTTTGCTACATGCAAAACCTAAGCTATCATGCATAAATGAGTATGAAATCAAACATGTGTTGTCCTGATATATCCAAGAGAATACACAAAGAAAACCAGAGGCAAAACAAATCGAGAACCATGCTAAACACCATGCCAAAAAGCCATTGTTGGTGCGCTGAAATAGGCAGGTGCGCCTGTTTGGTGTGCCAGAATGGTGCTCTTGCCTTGTGCACTACTTTGGTGCTCCACTAAAGTGTGCTAACAATGTGTGCCAATGAAGTGAGACCTAGAAATTACAAAATAGAATGTAAGCTTGACTGATATGCTATGCAATATAAAATCTTGCAAATATGCTTGAGACCATCTGGAAACGTATCCTAGACATCTAAAAACCTAATCACATAAAGGTTCATCCCTCTTCCATAAAGTCATAAAAGAAAGAATGGCAACCCATAACACCATGACATGGGTCTTGTGCTCAAGGGCATGAAGCCTCACACAAGACCACATATTCCTATTTCAATAGAAATCATAGGACTATGACTAATGCACAAAGTCAGCACCAAAAAAATACATGCAAGAAGAACAACATAGATGCATACAGCAAAAAGGGGAATGAACGCATTAAATCATTCCTATTGAATCTAAAATATGAATAAGACATGAATCCACCAAATATTGCAAATCTTTGAGATTTCAAAAAAGAGAGACTACAAATGCAATCATATATCTCATCCAACAATACAAGAACAAAACATGATAGGTATAGTTGCATAAAAGTCATGATCCATGAGAATATCATGCACTATAAAATGATTCAACAAGTATAAAATTCAGCACATTCATCATATAAGACTTCTCTAAAGTGAACCCATATGCATGAAAAGAAATCTAGCTATAAGAAAGTCTAGATGCTTACCTGTTAGTGTGCTCTTGTACACCTCCACAATTGGCTCGAGATGACCTTAATGGCTAAAGAAAACAGGGATCTTCTTCCTCCCAAATGGCCTCCATGTGATGCAAAAGAAGGAATTTTGTGGAAGGTATGGATGATAGGGCATTTCCTATGCTAGGTGGATGATCTCTTACTCAATGGTGACAATTCTTGGCTCTGGATAAAGCTAGGACGTGGGTATTTGTGCTAGAAACAACGGCTCTTTATTTCTCTCTTCTTCCAACCCCTTGCCCTAATGACTACCAAGAGTTTATATAGGGAGTGCTTGGAAGTTCTAAAGACTCAAGAAACAAAAAGACCTCCCCTAAGACCAAGAGATATGATCGTTATGTCGATAATGATCGAAAGTTATAGCAGATTATGGGTATAATGGCTGGAGTTTCGCTAAGCAAATGAACAGCCAATGACTTGGAATCGAGCTGGTGCGCCACCTATGTGCGCCAGCCAAGTGTGCGAGTGAGGTGCGCTTGGTATGTGCGCCACATAGGTGTGCTAGGTAAGTGCTCTACTCTGGTGTGCTTAGTTAGTGCTCTGATAAGATGTGCCATACTAGTGTGCTACAAAAAATGTACCGAAAAGGTGTGCCAATTAGCTATGCTGGTTAAATGTACTAAGTAGGATGATGGATTTAATTCTAGGGTCTAGTCCATGACTCTAGGTTAGTTTGATGCACTTGGAGGATTCTGATTTTTTGGGAAAGCAAGATTTGAATTCATTGCCACTGGTTCCACCAATGAGCCGCCTCAAAGATCGAGGTGTCTACAAGTACAAAAATAGATAAAGAAAAGGATAATGAAACGGAGTCGCCACCTAGTCTATTTAACGAAAAGACGAGGAAAACCAGAATGCATAAGCATGCAAGAAAATAATGCAAATGAATGCAAATGGATGAATGTGTGTGTACTCCATGCCTAAGGATGCAATACTTTCGTCACTATGGGCCAAAGAGAGGGTAAGGATTCTTGTTAGGCATGGGGAAGATGTTAGGCACCCTCATGCACTCGAGAAATCGGTCTTTCTTGGCTAATTGCTCGCTTATGTGGTGGTGCCTCTGTGTGCTCACCCAATCTATCATGAATGCTTGATATCATACCAAAACAAATGCAATAAATGCAACGAGAAATCCTGACGGAAAACTAGACAACTCAAGCAAAAGTGCACGAAATCGAAAATCACAATATTCAGGAAAAAAGGAGCAACTCGCAAATCAATGTAGGCATAAGATTGCCAATTAATGTACGCCTTGGGCGATAAGAAATCACGCAGAAATTTGAGAAACATGCAAAGGGGAAACCATTGTAGAAAATATAAATCTATAAATGTTTGTGAAAATTAGCAAAGGAAAATAAACCAAATCAGGACCAATGTAGGCATTTGCATACCGATTAATGTACGACCTTGGGTGATGTGAACTAGAAATCAAATCACAACACAAAGAGAAACCATAAAATGTGGTGCACGAAAATAATTCGAGTCAAGTGGGGGCAATGTAGGCATTAAGATGTCGATCAATGTACGCCCTTAAGTGATAAATGTGAATACAATAAAGAAAACACACATAGGAAGCCAAACAACAATTTAAAATCCAAAACAAACCCAAAAGTAAGAAACAAAGTTGAGCTTTATAACTTTCTTATTCCAGGGTCCTTCACCGACAGTTCTCACCAGTTATAAGTGCCTAACAAATTTGTTTGGCGTAATCGTTGATTGGATTCGTGTCGATTATCCACTATTTTGATTTGTCGACACGATCCACCATCGAGACTCATGTGACCCTTTACCAATCCTGTTAACAAACTCTGGTTGAATCTTTGATTGAATCAAAACGGAATGCTCAAATCATGATCGGGAAAGCAAGAATGGAAAGATAGGAGCTCAATCATGCAATTAGGTCATTGAATAGATCTCTAAATCTCTCCCCCCACCTAGCTCGTTGGAGAACATGTCGGTTGGCCTCGACAGAGGCTGATGAGCTTAGGGGAGCTTTGGTAAAGCAAGGGGAATGAAAACAAAGTCCGGGAAAAGCTAGAGAAGATTAAATGGAGGAGAATCATCTATTTAAACCATGACAAAACACTCTGGGTCTCCCCACTTGTCTAGCTCATCGACATGAATGCCGGTTTGCCACAACAAATGGTCGGTGAGCCTCAAGGAGCTCTAGTGAGGTAAGGGAGATGGAAGAGAGATCCAAGAAAAGCAAGAACAAAGTAAACAGAATAGAACATGCAATTTACATTCAAAATAGTGTTCTGGACCTCCTCCCCCATCCTCCTCGCCTAAATGCACGCTGATCAGCCATGACACGAGGTCATCATGCTCTGTGGAGCCCTGATGAGGCAAGGAAGATGGAAGGAAAGGGTCGGAAAAGCAAGAGCAGAGAAAAGAGAAAGGATTCATGCAATCAGAACAATCTACGGCTCTCCTGATCACTCTCATCATCCTCCTCATTAGAATGCTCGGTGAGCGCTTGTGACTGAGGCCGATAAGCACTCCTTAAGGTCCTAGAGTTTTGAGGAGAGAAGGAAAAAGATCTGGAGACAAAGGGGACGCCATGTGAGCTAATAAAATCATGCGCAAAGCATCTTCCATTCCTCACCACAGTCACCAATTGTTCTCCGGCAAGACACATGATCTAAAGCTGCTACAACATGGAAAAGAAGGAACACAACCACCGTGACATGCTTGAATAGCCTCCGAAGGTCACTAAACCAATCTTGAGCTCGTGCACACCACGAACAAGGGGAAATACTCCATCCCTGTCGATTCCAGTGACCAACGTAAAGGAGGAAGAAGACAAGGAATTCTAAGGCAACATGGTAAACACATGCTCTGAGGTCACTACTAGA
Source organism: Posidonia australis (assembly GCA_024699735.1). Lineage (NCBI taxonomy): Eukaryota > Viridiplantae > Streptophyta > Magnoliopsida > Alismatales > Posidoniaceae > Posidonia > Posidonia australis. The sequence continues at coordinate 6,014 of JAMKQA010037230.1, read as the reverse complement.
ACTGGATTAGTGATAAGAGCTTACCTATGGAAGCTCAGTGTCTAGTCGATGAAGCCACTAGGAGATCACCTACAATGGAGTTAGACGTTCGAAAGCTAGAAAAGAGCTAGAACTTATTGGAGTGAATGGCAAGAATGACGATGATGGCGATGATCTCCCTTGCGAGTGGTGAGGGCCTTTAAATAGGCTGGAGCCTGGAATTGGAGCCGCTGATGTGTAACAGTCAGAGGCTAACGATGGTGATGGATTTTAATGGCTTCCACTATTGAATTTGGGTTTTAAGCAAGGGTATGATGGTCTCAGGAAGTCCTAGAACAAGCTCAGATCAATCCTGGCCATCGGTGTAAGCGTTTGGGTGAATTATCAAGGAAAAAGGACATGGGCACCCTCTACATCTAAAACAAGGCACTTCACCAGCTTTGTCCGCCAGGTGTTGCCGCAGTTGTTCCCGTCAACTATTCCCGCTGCTAGGGTTCATCTACAATTCTTGCATGACCCAACCAAAAGTCAAACAACCAGGCTTTGAGCTTGTATCCAATCCTTCAGTGACCATCAAGTAATTAAGGATTTTGGTGAGTGAAGTTTAAATGATTCTAGGAGTTTTTGGGATGTTTTATGGTGCCTTGGGGAGAATGAATGGGCCCATCGCTGCCATTGCTCAAGTCCTATCTCCAGAATCTTTTCGTAACCACCTGTAAAATCCAGAGTGTCTACACCAAGTACACACAATTAAGCTAAAATTTGTCGCGTCATCCTGGCCACAGGTAACTGACCTGGCCACAAGCAGTCGACGAGGCACCAATCCCGACCCTACTACATTGCTGCAGTGAACCACCTCGAAAAGGAGTCCGCTCGCCATGGCCCCACAGACCTCACTGTACCATGACCCTATAGGTTACACAAATACGCACAGGGTGCATCCTCACAACACCCTTTGGTGCCCAAACACCCTGAGATCACAACCCTAGGCCCAACTAGTACCGGGTAAAGAGGGTGGACCGATCTCTTTCGCCTAAGCCCTACAGTACCTCAAGAGCCATGGTCTTTTTCACCCATTCTCATCATCGACAACCACACCGTAGAGTAAGTACCGATTTCATGGAGGTCTCATACCGCCATCGGCTACGGTCTTACTGCCATGCAGATTCGACCAAAAACCATGGAAAAGTCCTTTTTAAAAGAATGCATTTCTTTTCAAATCATTTTTGAAAATATTTTCCATTACAGGAATCCTTTTCAGAAAACATCCTAATTCATAGCTAATTTCTAAAACATTACTTGTACAAATCATTAGGATTTTTCTTAAGTTATTATAACATAAAGGATTTAATAGTTAAACTCAAGAAAATAGGGCTGGGTTACTAACCTACACAACTCACGTCGGTTAGTTGTGCAGGGAATATTTGCTGATTCCCTGCACTAGTGTTTCGTGCTACCTGGATTCGCCTCTAGGTCGTGCCCACAACTCATGCTTATTAGCCTTGCCATTAAGTCACAACAGATATTGTACAAAAAGCTCAAAAGCAGAAAAAGCTTATCGGAAACCATCGAAAAATCTAGTAAAAACACTAGATTTACAAAGATTCATCCTAGATCTTTTAACATAGGCCATTACATGCTAATTTACATGAATTCCTAGGATTTTTTGATAAAACCAGAGAAAGAGAGAGGGTAGGACGTGTACAGGTTTTGTTTCACCAGTGTTCTCCTCTATTCTCTAGCAACCCAATTCCAACAAACTCCAGCGACACAAGCAGTAAATGACACTCCTCTCTCTTTCCCACACCTCACCTTTAATCCTTTCCTTCTTCTTCTCCTCCCTCACCTCTTGTCTCACCAACTAATGGATGCCAAATGGGAGGGGATCAGGGTCCTTATATATGGCCTTCCACCACTGATAGCTGCCTGAAGCTCCAGGCAAATGGTGTGGTAGGGAATGGCGACAGCAGCAGTAGTTGGTACGGCACCAGGCGACGCAGGGTAGTCGTTGGTGCAGACAAGGCAACAGTAGGCATAGAGTAGTGTTTACTGTGTTTTTACTATGTGATACTGTATTTCTGATTTGTATCAACAAAACATGCCAGGTTACCACACTGGTAATACTCATTTAGAATATTCACTTGGAACCTGCACTCACAACATTCGCCTAGAACACGCACCTGGAATGCGTGCCTGAACTACACCAATCTAGACCACAACCCAATTTGGGGTAAACATCACACGAATATCACAAGATTACACATCCACCAACATCATCCATTAATAATCAAATCCAAGATTACTTGGCACCTTCTCAATTACATCCTTTCTGAATTTCAGGATGTTACACTTTATGTTGGGACCATTGAGGTAGTAAATGAGCCATCAACTCCTGCCTAGAGATGTTGTTGCAATTAGTGTTTACGACTACACATGTTGAAAGAAAATCTATATGGTCATAGATTTCATTCGAGCGAGGAATAATTATAGGTTGGTGGGAGAACAAACTGGCTATTAATGACGAAGTAGAAGAGAAACAAGATGGGTAGGGTTCTCATTTGTAGCATGGTGGTTGATGGGAAGAAGAGGAATGAGTAATGAATTTACAAAAAATAAATGGAGTGATAAGGGGATTTGTGTTTAAAGTAGGAACCCTTGAATCGACAATGTGATTTAGTGTGACCATGCATACCACATTTAAAACACTTTCTCGATTTATTATAAAAGAAAGATAGCAAAGAGAGTTTTTGCCGTCGCTTGACCAAGGTCCATCCTTCGTCATTATAAGGAGGAAACAATATCGAAGAGGCTTCATTCTCAGCGGATGAAAGGTTCGAGGATGACTTTATTGCACTTCTCAAAGAATGCACTAATGGGTTGAACTAGGATCTATTTTGTCGTTCCAGAGAGACACATAGACGCGACTGCAAATCGAGTCTTTTATTATGGCATTGGCGATGTCGCTTACAAGGCTATGCATGTTTCCCAAGGGTGGCCCAATTTGAATTGGGAATATGAGCAGACGGTAACGTGTGAAGATTTGTTGCGTTAGAGTTAAGATCTTTAGCAGACATCCCCTTGTTAAAGCAATTAATGATAGATATAGGGGAGATTTTGCAAGAGTTGGACGGCACACTGGTTTGTCTTTTGTTATGTTCTTCCGCAATCATGGATCTGTTTGTCCTGTGGTATGGTTCCGTCATGAACAGTGTGGCTTCACAGTGGTCGATCGAAGAAGACCTTTGGAAGTTGAATAAAGGGCTAGGGTTTAGATTAGATATGTCTTGTTCTTGGATGAAGGGCTCACTTATCCAACCTTGGATGAGGTTATGATCTTCCCTCATGGAGATTTCCAATCTCATTGGGGATAATGGGGAGAAGACCTCCACAATGTCATACTCGAGTGCGGGATAGAGGAGATGAAAGAGTAAGGGATCAAGGGAAATCTACTAGGGAGGTTGTTTGGGTGAGGTGCAATGAGAAGAACCCGTCATTGAGACCACATCTGAGGATGGGACAGTGGAACTATTTCTAGGAGATAAATCACCAGAGCCCGGGGGAGGAGGGGGGCGAGCGGTGAGTTTTCTAGCCACAGCAAGTAAAGGGGATAGGATTCCTTGGGATGAAATCGCCACTCTCCAAGCATATGAACTCCATCTACTAGTTGGGGGGGGGGGGAGGGGGGAGGGGGGAGGTATAGAGTATAGCTCCCCATTCCACTTTCTTGTCACCAAAGGTGACTGCAATGTAGTGCTTCGTGGGGTAGAAGATGAAGATAGAGTAGAATCCGTTAGAGTCGAGGGAGTACTCTGACAAGACTTTCTACATGGAGAGGAAAGAGAGGGATGAGAGGGGAAAATGGGGGATCCATCTAGATAAGTCTATTCTACCGATCTCATCGGAGGCTGAACCAGCTCTAGCATAGGTCAATGGCAATATCTATTTTTAGATCCTCGTCTGAGCGAAATAGACTCCTTTTTCATCTAGGCATACCTTGCTCAAATGCTAGTGACGCCCAAATGAGTTGATTTGTGTCAACACTAAAAACTAGCTTCACCAGCACCCCAAGAGTAGATCGACAACGACGTATGACTCTGATGGAGTCAACAAATGAAAGAGACAAAGACATAGAGAGTAGAGTTTTTTCTTTTAAAAGTTGTAAGTCCTTAATCAAACACAATCTTAAAACAATAAACTAATTAATAGTCTAGTTTGAGGGGAGGTGGGGTACATTTGGAGGGGGGAGGGCGGGTGAGGAATTTTCAATGGTAAATATCCATTAGTTTAAAACAAAATGCTAATTGAGCTTGGATCAAGAATTTCACTAGATCTATTGTAAAAACAAGAGGGTATAAAGTAAGATACTAATCGTTTATTTGGCAAGGACTTTGATCTTGTTGCCACGAATTAATCTTTATTGTAGAAGTTAGGCTTATCTTTGTAGATATCTCACTTTCACATTTCCCAGAGTCCTTTAAGGCCCCCTAGATCACAAGACTAGGGATCTTCCGCTCTATGTTCTAGATATTTCATGTTTTCTTTAAAAACATTCTAGATTTCACTTGGTTCAAGGTTGTTAGCTATGGTAGAGCTAACCGACTCAAGTTAGTGGCAGGATTAGGTCCCTTGAACATTTTAGTATGAGTCACTAGCTGTGGTAGAGCTAACACTCTCATCGTATCCAAATTGGTGGCAGATTTGAGTACTCTGAACTTAAAGAAGGCATTTTTATGATTTTATGTGATTTCTGAATATTTTCTAGACTGCTAAGGAGTTTCTATGGATTTAACATAAAAAATAGGGGCAGAACGCAAAAAGACCAGGATGTCGCCAGGAAAAGAGGCGACTAAACTCGTTGCCATAAGTACAGATGACTAATCTCGTTGGCACACCAACAGGTGACGAGATTTCTGAAATTCTTTCTCAAGATAATTTGCCATCTCGGGGGCCTTGATATAATATATGAGATATTTATAAATATTATTATGATTTTGCCATAATTATTCTAATTTATAGGATTTTCTACATACGTAAATATTTGAGGAATATCATATAAATCTTTATCAATGCCAGATAATTCTAGAAAATTCTAGAAAAATGGGTGATGTCAAGATTAATATCATATATTTTTATCATGATTTAAAACGAGATATGATATTAACTATGACTTTTTAAATGCTAGAATTATTTATAATTTAAAAAGATAATTTCAACATGTGCTTAATTTTCAAATATCTATTTAGTTACAAGATTGGAATTTGTTATAGATATATTTTACATAATTCTCGAAATTATTGGGGATTTTATCTTTCAAATTTGAATTTGATTTTAAATTCAAATATTTTCTAGAATATTCTAGCAATTTTGAGAGAGTTTGAGAAGGTTAGGTGTAACGCACTGATCCCGGGCACACTACCATAACATAGTATCAAGCATAATTACACTAATTACAGAAACATCAAATAACTATAACTAAGGCTCACCTTCAGGATCACAATGTACGGCTAGAAGCTCCAACTCCTGCACCGGAACTCGACTGCATGCGGTCTGTACCTGAAAACTAAATAACACACGTGAGTGACATCTAAGTCACCCAATACGCGTCCCAAAACATACAAACCACAAAACCTCGGCAAAACCATAAATCTCATTCTTATCATTTTTCAAAACTTGGTTTTCTCTTTTTGAAAATGATCCTTTCTTTTATTAGACAATCACTTGGTAATTCAATCCCAATACATGATTTTTCAAAAGCCATGTTTCCTTTTCTTTTCTCAAAGCATTTGGAAATTCATTTCAAAACCACTTTTTGTTACAAAACATTCCTTTACATTTCTTTCAAAAACCTTTTGGAATTCATTTTTCTAGAACATTTCCATTTCTAATATTTGGGATTTCTTCCCAAAACACACTTTCAAATTCACATTTCTAACCAGATCCAGCCTAAAACACAATGCCCCATTGGGCTCAAAACCAAATCATAAACACTGGCTGGCAACTAGTTAAAACATCATCATTTCTTTTTAGGATTTTAG
>JAMKQA010037229.1:0-11811 GCA_024699735.1 Posidonia australis | reverse complement strand
GTGTGTGTGTGTGTGTGTGTGTGTGTTAATGAGGAGGAAGATGATGATCCTATACATGAATGGCCGTAAGAAAATAGAGAACCAATATTAGATAAAGAAAGTGGTTGACCAAGTTTTAGAATTGCTAATAATGAGATGGGTGCTAATGTAAAAGAATACATTAGCTCATCAGAACATTAGCTTAGTGGAACTCTAGGCCTAGGGGGCGAGATAGATGATGATTTCACACAACCACCAAATGATGATGAAGGCGGTGGTGATGGCGATAGAAGTCCACTTGCAATTGACGAGAGCCGCAAGGAGAAAGTGAAAGGCCACTTAGCTCATTTACGAAGAGGATGCATTCACACATACTACAGAAGATAAGCATCATGGAGCCCGACCATCAGCAAGAACTGAATTTAGCGGTATCATAATAGAAGAAGACATCATGAAGACACAACAAGAAATTCAGACTCTTGAAGTAGTTACACTAGGAGAAGTTTAATAGAGTCACTTAACTCTTTGAGAATTGATGATCTTATAGACTCCTATGATTATAGTTCTTTTAGAGGTGGTTCTTATGAACAATCAGATTATAACTCTGAAAGTAGATGGACACGAACTTCATCTTTCTATGCTCCAAGCCAACAAAGTGAATGGGATATTAACTCCATCTTCAATTATGTACAATCATCAACAGAATATGAGCAACAACTTTATCAAGGTCCTCTAAGTCAATATTGCATCTCTCAGTAGCCTCAAAGAATCCTCAGTCAATATTTATTTCATAATATTGTAACACTTGTGCCCAATTATCTAGAATTATAGTAAATCATGGAATATTGTAATATTTGTATGATATGGTATATTTATAGATAATCTGAGTGTTGTGAGTCTGAGTGTGTTTTCTCTCTTTGTGTGGCTATGTTATTTCAGTTTTCGTTAATTTGTGTGGCTTTCTCGCTTGAGATGTTTCTCGTGTAAGTGTGGGATCTTGTTTGGCCTTTGGTCAAAACTTCCCATTATGCTAGCTTTAAGAAAGCTAAGGTGATCGACGAAAGCGGTGGGGTTGGCAAGTGTGGGAATAGCCTTAAGAAGGGTGGTGTGATGGCACCAAAGAGCGGAGAGCAAGGAAGAAGCCAAAGGCGCGAGCCAAAGAGAGAGAGAGTGACGACTAGAGGAGGTACGAGTCAAGAAAGCGGGCTTTGTGTGTGGGGTGCCGCCGAAGCTTCGTTGGAGGATTGAGAGGCTCAGAGATCGTTGGAGGTTAGGAGAGGCTTGCCGGAGGCGTGTGTGGGTCGTCGGAATCCACAATAGTGTACGCATCCTGCCTCTCTTCCTCGTTCTTTATTTTGAGTATATAATGCATAAAATCATGATAAATTATGATAAAAATCATGGAAAATTATGGAATGGTTGGTCAATCCATAAAAATTACAAAATCTATTCCTAAGCATGCATCCAACCATTCCATGCTTAGGAATGGATTTTGTAATTTTTATGGATTGATGGTGGATTTTGGTCGATTTTCATAGATTTAACGACAATGTTGATGAATGAGCTCCTCTCCTTTGTGAATTTATTTTGGGAGCTATGCTTAATGGATTTGGTTTAAACTTGTCCCATTTGATAGCATGTTTAGAGTAGTATGTTTGATGGTTTTTGTGTGGTTTTTGGTTCACCAAAGATGGGTCCATCAGTGGCTCTCATTCCGACGAACGAGCAGTTTGAGGCAGAAGGAGCTGTTCAGATTTTGCCTAAATTGGCATGTCGAAATGTTTCAGTATGCCTTATCAAGGAAATTTGGCATGCCGAAAACTTTCGGCATGTTGAAATGAGTCCCTGTGCTCATGGCAGATTTCAAGGGATTTTGGCATACTGGTGGATTTCAGTACGTCGAATCAGGCCCCTGAAACATATAACTGGGGTTTTTATTGAAGATTAATGTGTATGATTTTATGTGATGATTTGGCATGTTGTGTTTTGATGAGTATCCCTATGAATGGGAATGATGATTTGTGGAAATGTTTTAAAAGTGGTTTTTGAAGAAAACCCATATGTTTTTGAAAAAAAGATTTCTATTGTTTGTTCTAGATCCACGTAGTGTTATGATGACAACTGGTGGGGACATGAGACTTCGTGGAGAACGGTTGTTAGTCTAGGACGTGGTTGTCGAGATTTTGGACAATTGAAAGAGACCAGGTTACCCCTCTTTGTGACAGTGTTATCTGGGCCTAGGAATATGAAACTTGGGTGTTCGAACACCAATGAGACATCAGGAAAGACGTATTGCCATACTTGTGATGAATAAATTGATGTTAAGACCTGTTGGCCTGGTCGGTGTCCTCCCACACGGAGAATTTCACCGCGGTAGTGCAGTAGAACCAGGATTACTACCTCATCGACTGCGTGTGGCCTGGTGGCCTTTGATTAAGGTAACACTATTAAATTGTGATTGTGAGTATGTGATTTTGAGTTAGAATTAGACTGTATTTTGGCTTGTGGTTTTAGCCAGATTCTAGTCGAGTTGAGACTTGTGGTTTTGAACGAGTTGCTAGCCAATGTGTGTTGTGTTTTGAACCATGTGTACCCTTGTGGTTTTGGACTGGATTTGGTCGAGAATGTGATTTCTCGAAATGCATAAGTGTTTTAAAATTCATGAGATTTGAGGAAGAAAAAAAATGGTTTAGAAATGATATGGTTTTTGGAAAGAGGATTCCAAGGTTTATGAGCTAATCTTGTTGTTTTACCGAGGTTTCAAGTTTTGGGTTGTAAAATCAAGATTTTGAGTTTTATCACAGTTTTGTGGTGGTTTTCCGTAGTTGGGCACGTATTGGGCGACTTGATGTCTCTCACATGTGTTTTGTTTTGGTTTTCCAGTGTCTAGCTTTGGAGTGCAGTCCACTTCCTGGTGTGTGTGATTTGGAGCCACTAGCCGCGTACAGATTTGGGTAGTTAGTCTTAGGTAGTTTTCAGTTATTTTAATTATTATTGTGATAATTGTAATTGAGTTTGGATACTGTTGTTTAGGTAGCACCTCCAGAGCAAATGTATTACAAATATCCATTAATGAGATTCCTGATACAGTTGTCATTATCACATTATCATTATTATATTATTGAATACCAAATATATAACCATCATATGTCTTAAAACAACTATGTATTGTAGAGAGAGTCCTAAATTCGACAACAAAATCATCGTAATCACATCATGGTTGAACAACAACAACAACAAGATTTTGATGAATTACGGCATTCTTTTTTGTATTAAGCATATATGAGATAACTTTTATAAGCACTTTTATTTTTAAACATTTATTAAGTATTTTTAAGTAATTTTTATAATTTAGCATGTTTGTATTAATTATATGTAGCATTTTTAATATGATACATATGCATGTTTAGAAATTGAATCAAAGTTGTCCTAGATGTATATTCTTATTTACTTTAACTTATCCTTGTGTTTCAAATCGAAATTTGAGTTTTTTTTACTATTTTCGTGGACTTCTGTAAATTTACCACATTTCCATAGAAATTTGATACATTTTCTATTTTCATCAGAGCAAAGTCTGACACGAAATCGACATTTAGAACTTTACTTGAAACCCATACCCAACCCATGTTTTTTGGGGTTGAGATTTTTTAACCCATAACCAACCCATGATGTAAAAACGCTAGACCCGACCAAACCCATACAGGTTGCGTTAGTTCAGCTTTAGGTCAACTCAAACCCATACACACCCCTAATATAAATATTTTTTTAATATTTTAGGGATTTTCTCAAGACTCCATTTCTTTTATACCATGCATCAAGTAAATTTTCCATGCCTAACTTAGCATTAGAAAGAAAGTCAAGGTTTTAGGTGCCTATTTTTAAGGTTCTTCCATCCAACTCATAATCATCATTTTAGACATAATATTTATGCTCACAAAGGTGCTCTATCAAGTTTATGTAATCAACTTGGGTTTACTTGGATTCCCTACCTGTAATGACCCTTGTCATCACTCCTAATTTAAACCACTTTTCTTTTTCTTTTTCTTTTTAATATCATTTATCACTACAGAAACTAAATCCAGATAGATAATATAAAATGCCATAATCAATATAAATATATTTAGATCAACTATCTACTTAAGACCCTCGATGTGTGGCTGTGTGACTCATCTGCATGCACTAGCAAGTAAGCTGACATCTAATTTGCATCTGCAAAAGAAAAAAAAAACAAGCATACATGAGTGACACCAAAAAGGTTACCTAGCACATATTCTACAACAAAATCAGAAAAACACAAAACTCTAGAAAATCAATCGTACAAAACCAACTTTGCAGTTCAATTGACTGTAGACAAACCATGGTTCGCAATGAACCAAAAGCACGTACAAGAAACCAAATCAAACTCGGGAGCATGCTGAAAACTTCAAAACATGCATATCGTAAGAATCCATTGTTACATAAGCCAAAACCACATAAAACCACTAGATGCATCTAAATCTTGGACATGCATCAAAAGCCACAACATAAAGACACCAACTCATCAACTACCATTGTAAAACCATATAAACTCCGAAGTATGCAAAAAATATCTAAAACTACATCTCCCCAAATTTCAAAGCTACATAGGCAAAACCACTGAAAACACAATGTACTCAATCTATATAATGTGCATCTAGAAAGCTATCTCAAGTCCAATGCCACACAAGCGAAACCTTAGAAAAACACAATGCACTCAATCTATATAACGTGCATCTAGAAAGCCATCTCAAGTTGAACGCCACATAGGTGACAACATTGAAAACACAATGCTACACAAACGAGAATGTAGTTGTGTTGCTCGACGCCAAGCAACTGACTCCAATCACAAGTAGCCACCAAAGCACATTGCACTACCACAGACAAATTACCTTGCGAGGAGCCTATCTGTCCTGGGTCTAACACCTCCAAAAAACTCTCAACAATGCCAATCACACTGGAAAGCTTTCCTCACTCAGGACATCACCAGAAACAAGGCACATGCATCTACCCATACTGGCCAAACTATGCAAAGTCTGCCTTCTTGGCGTTTTAGTCTCCGTACTCGGAGCAACTAGAGTATCATATCTTTGGATGTAACTAGTACCTCCTAGTCTCAGTGCCTAGAGCAACCAAAGTATCGTATCTCTAGGTCTAGCTAGTCCTCAACCCTTGGACCTTAACTTCAATCTCGTGAACGACAATCTAAGAGTATCATACCTCTAGGATCCGATGACACTTACCTACAACCTCTTGGTTTCTGAACTTCAACCTAGGCTTCTTGCTCATCTACATAAGAATATCATCATAGCCCCTAGTCTTTGCAACATGACCCTCAGATTTTTTGGTCCACCAAAGAAATAAGTGATAAAACCTTTTTAAAACACTCTCATCATTTTCCCAAATCATTTTGAAGACATTTCAAACTCATATCAAACACTGGATTAAAATACAATCTAGAAACAGGCCATAGTTTCTGTTAGGATCTTAAGATTCACTAGAAGGGGTGAATAGTAATTTAAGGTAATTTAGCAATTTTAAAGTGTATTTTACAATTTCAAGCAAATAAAAAGTAAATGAAATAAAATGAAGGATTTGAATATTAAACTAAAGCATGCATAGAAGGAGATGAGAGGAAATGATATACACAAGGAATTTTATAGTAGTTCAGCTTCCCCAGCTTATTCCATTCCTCAAGAATCCCTCAAGAATTTTCCTATCTTGATTATGTTCTGGACCAAATCCTACCGTTATACTACCTTGACGAATACTCGTCAAGACCCCACAAAAACTACGAATTCCTCTTCTCACAAATAGAAAAGAGTGGACTCAAGAAATATAAAATACAATACTTACTTTTCTTACTTCTCCCAAATACTTGGCAAGCTTAATAGATGAGAGTGAATCTTCTTACTTAAATGATGAAGAATTATGGTTGAAGATATGCTTGAAGTTCTTTTTAATGGATGAGAATGGAATACTTGATTTTGGGCTTAGAAAATTTTCACAAAGGTTTTACATAGGTTTCTCTATTTATAAGAATAATGGGTTGAAACTTTGTGTCTAACGTCTATATTTTTACTCTGTTAGATAGTAATTTTGTTTGATGAAATGGCTCGGTCGACCGAATGACTCACATCGTTCACAACAGGCGAAGAATTTGGTAGACCGAAATAATTTAGCATGCTGAATAGGTTCTCAGTTTTTTTTTTTGTTAACGGTTTAGGTGAATTTTATGCATGCCCCAGGATTCGAACCCGGGACCTGTGGCGAGTTTAAAGTTCTCCCAGCCACTGTGACAATGAGACATTGTCTAGGTTCTCAGTTTTGAACCACAATATTCCTCGATTCGGTATACCAAAATTGCTCGATATGCTGAAATGCCTTGTTTTAACTTTATACAAAATGTTTACAATAAATGATTGATTTTGGGACTAAGCCTATTTTCCTAAGGCATTATGGAGATATTTGAGAGATTATTACAAATTCCTAAAATATAACATATTATAATTATATGATTCTTTAATTACAATAGAAAAGTTTTCTTCAATTTTTAATAGAATTGTCTTGAACTTACATAATGATTTCTTCTTTGCCAAGTTCGCCTTTTTCCTTTTTCTAACGTTTATGAGATTTCTTCCTTGACCTATTAAGAAGGTTACCTCATAGATATATTTTTGTTATCATTAAAATTGAGACAAGGCAATTTTACCAGCAATCTCCCCCTTTTAATAATGATAAAACAATAAATATTTCAAAGCCATAGAAATTACTCCCCCTTAGAATATGCATGAAGAAATGTCAATACAAAACAATGCTCAAGTATAACTCATCCATACACTAAACTTTAAATATCAAACAATAGCTTTGGAAAATCTATCCCTATTCTTCTTCTCCTTTTTGTCATAAGCAAAAGGAATAGAATGCATAAATCTAAAGAATAATCAATATAAGCAAGAGTAATGTCAAAACAATATTCAATAAGCATTAAAATTAATGTTTATAAGATATCCAATAAGAATTATCTAAATCAACTTCATAAGGGAAATGATATTCGAGTAGGCATCAAATTTTTATATTTTTTTGAAGATACTAATTGTTGAATCCAATAGTTGGATATCAAATGTTGGATTGAATTGTTAGGTCCATGGGTATCACGATCAATTTTCATATAAAAAATATTCAAATAAGCTCCTCCTCACTTAAAGCATGAGTAAAGAGATTTATTTAATAATGATATTCAATATAAGCAAGATAATCATCATAAATTGACTTTCATATAAAAGATATTCAATCATATATAAATGATGAAAAAATATTCAATAGACATCAAAATAAGATACCAATACCAATACCCAGTATAATCATAAGCTATGGTTACTATTTCAAACAAAAGATCAAAAATTTTGGTCAAGAAATAATTCTTTTTTCAAACTACCAGTTATTTCGACAGACCGAATCAGGAGATTTCGACCAATTGTTCCAAAAATGGTAGACCAAACTACGCTATAAAAGAAAAATTGATATAAATTTGAAGGAATAATACCAATTGTTAGTCTTTGATAGGGAATTGTTAGGCAATGTAAAATCATGATAAATGAATTGAATGATAATATTTTTCGTTAAACAAACAATAGAGAATCATACTTTTTCAACAGAAAAGGGAATTTCAATATTTATCAATGAAATAAGTCTCATGTTCATACACCTCCTTAGGTGTCCTCAAACACCTACGTTGTTTGAGACAAGTAAAGATCTTGATACCTTCTTTATTTAGGGTTCAAAAATGTTAATCTTAGGAATCATATCATAATTCTTTTTGGGAATCCATTTTCCTTTCTTAATGATAAATTCATACTTTTCATCATTTTTAGTTCTAACAAATCCATTTTCATATAGAATTGTTTTTTTATGCACATTTCCATTTTTATATTTTCTTGCATCAAGATTTTTCTTACTAATTGTATGCTTACTAACATCATTAAGTATAATTTCACTTTTGATTTTTAATGGTGCAATGTCATTTTCTAAAATTTCAATTCTCTCTTTTATGATATTCAATTCATTCTTCAAAACCTCATTTTCTATTTCAAATGCATTATTCCTATTTCTTAATTCATCATTTTCATTTGAAATCATTTTCTTTCAAGAGATATATCAATAAATCTTTTATTTATACTTTTGCATTTACCATTCAAGGATTTATACTTCAAATAAAGCTCATTTAAAGCATCAAGTAATTCATTCATAGAAAGATTTTCAATATTATCTAGATATAATACTTCACCAGACATAGCCATAAAGCATGAGTAAGCTACATCATCACTAGAAGATAAATCTTCATCGGTTGAAGAGTGACTATCATCCCAAGTAGCTTGGAGAGGTTTCTTTTTTTAATTTTTCTTTTGTTCTTTTTGTTCATCTTTTCAATTCTTCCTTCTATTAAAAAATTCTTGAACTTATGAGTAATAAGAGTGAGGTCTTCCTCATTCGACTCGATCAAGGCGTTAAGGGCCATAATCTTATTCTTGGTAACATTTTCAAATTTCTTCTCTTTCATTTGAACTTCATATGAAGTTAAATTTCCTATAGGATCTTCATGAAAATATGTAAAAAGATCTTTTACTTTCTCAATGATAGTGGTTTTCTTTTCCTACTCTAGAGTAAGAGATCTAAGTATTTTTCTAACTAAATTACTTGAAGAAAATACTTTTCCAAATGATTATAATGAATTTGTAATCTTACTAAATCTTGTGAACATGTTCCCTACAGTTTCATATGGTTGCATTTTGAACGTTTCAGATTTATGAACCAGTATATTTATCTTTATTTTTTTCACTTGACTAGTTCCTTTATGAGTAACTTCTAAAATATGCCATACCTCATGAGATGTATTATAATTTGAAATTTTATTAGATTCTTCTTGATTAATAGCACAAAATAAAGTATTTAACCCATTAGCATCTAATGTGGCTAGATTTTTCTCTCTTTCATTCCATTCCTTATAGTTCTTTTTATTAGGTGTATATCCATTTATAACAATATCTCATAAGTCAAGAATTATAGATTTTAAATAAATGTTAATCCTACATTTCCAATAATTATAGTTGTTTCTATCAAGAAAAGATGGTCTATAAATGCTTTGTCCTTCAACATTACAAAAAGATGAAGCCATATGTAGAAGATTGTTAAATCTTAAACCTAAATGAACAAGGCTCTGATTCCAATTGTTAAGATCTTAGGCTTCTCTAGAGAGGGTGAATAGTGATTTAAGGTAATTTGATAATTTTAAAGTGTAGTTTATAATTTCAAGCAAATAACAAGTAAATAAAATAAAATGAAGGATTTGAATATTAAACTAAAGTATATATAGAAGGGAATGAGAGGAAATAATATACACAAGGAATTTTATAATGATTTAATCTTCTTGGCTTAGTCCATTCCTCGAGAATCTCTTGAGAATTTCTTTATTCTAATCTTATTTTGGGCCATAATTCTGTCATTACACTACCTTGATGAACTCTTGTCAAGCCCCTGCAAAAACTGCGAATTCCTCTTCTCACAACTGGAGAAGAGTGGACTCAAGAAATATAAAATACAACACTTATTTTTCTTACTTCTCCCAAATACTTGGTAAGTTTGATGGATGAAAGTAAACATTCTTACTCAAATGATGGACAATTATGGTTGAAGATGTGCTTGAAGCTCTTTTCAATAGATGACGGTGGAATGCTTGATTTTAGGCTTCGAAAACTCTCACAAAGGTTTCTCAATGAAGTTTTAGTGGTTGTGTATCTTTGAAGCTCAATGGAGGGTCCTATTTATAAGAATAATGGTAGAAGCTTTGTGTCTAACGTCTATATTTTTACTCTAATGGATACCAATTTGGTATGTCGAAATGCTTCGATTGACTGAATGACTCACAATCGTTCACAACAAACAAACAATTCAGTAGACTGAAATATTTTAGTATGCCAAATTGATTCCCATCTCTGAGTTACAATATTCCTTGATTTAGTATACTAAAATTGTTCGGTATGTCAAAATACCTTGTTTTAGCTTTATACAAAATATTTACAATGAATGATTGGTTTTGGGACTAAGGCTATGTTCTTAAGGTACTATGGAAGTATTTGAAAGATTATTATAAGTTTTTAAAATACAATATATTATATAACGACCTAGGTTTTAGGAGTGGTGCTTTGGCCAGATAATTAAGATGAATTTTAGGCGTGTTAGGCTTTGGGGGTGTAACCATGCCGGCGAGGAGATTCTGCAAAAGGTATGCGAAAACGGTCGGCAAAATCACGTCAAAAAAGCAAAATAAAATGCAAAATGCAGGAGTCGCCACCTAGTCTGTTATGGAAGACGAGGAAAACCATAAACATGAAAAATCATGCAAAACAATAAGGACAGGTCTGCAAAAACCAAAAAAGGCGGGTAAGGATCCCTGTTACGCACGAGGAAGGTGTTAGGCACCCTCGCACGCCCGATAAAATCAGTCTTCTATGATTTCTCCAATGAAATGTTGGCTTTTCAGCCTCTTGCTATACGCCCGAGGGCGATATGCCATGCCATGCTAGGTGTCTTATGCTAATAGGTGCATGATATGCAAGGGGAGTGTCCTATGCTCAGAAATATCACTCTTTTATCCCGGGTCAAGTGTATGATGCAAGGATATTGCATAAGTATAATCAAAGTTATATCATTCTGAGTGATTTATCATCATCGCTCTATATGCAAATGCGAATGTAAGTAAAGCAATAAAACAATAAAAGATGCGAAGTGTGCCTTCCTAGTAAATCCAGAAGGAAAACCAGGGAAAATCAAGAAGAAAGCTGGTCAAGAAAGCATGACAGAGATCATAAGAAAGCATGTTGTATGCAGAAAACAAAGTGATGTGCTGATTTGGTGCGCCAGATTTGTGAGTCAATCTAGTGCGCCACCTATGTGCGCCTAGGTGGGCCAGAAAGGTGCAGAGTCAAAACAGAGAAGATATGCAATGCCAAATCTTATAAAGATGCATTCTGGAAAGCTGAATCATCTCAAAAAATGCATTCGGGAAAGCTGTAAAGACTCGAGGAAATCAAATCATGATCCAAATGCAAGAGTTGGTGAACCCTGTGTTCAAGGGAAAATAGCCTCACACAGAGTCACACCTAATGCAACTAAAATGAGTAAAGCAAGATCATCCAGGCCTCTGGATTATGGGCTGAAGCACAAGCTTTCCGTATTGGACAAAGCGTGCAGAATGCAGCCTACTAGAGTGGCATGGATAGATCAAGAAAACAGAGCAAAACCCATAAAACCATAGCAAAAGCGATTGGGCCGAATCATGGAATACCAGAGAATCAGTAAAAACCGAAATCGCAGTGGAAACCATCTGGAGAAAACCATGAAAACATGTATGCAAAATGCCCTCTGGCCAGTCTGTGCAACAGAGGCATGCGCCAGACTGGTGCGCTGCTTAGGTGCGCCAGTCTGGTGCGCCAGATTGGTGCGCCCCAGGTTTTGGCTCAGACTGCTGCTGATCCAGAACCCAACCCAGAACTGAATAGAGGCTACAATGATTTATGCAAACAGTACGATGCAGATGTCATGATCAAGTACTGAAAACATGATGTGAATGCATTGGAATAAGAAACATCATGTAAATCATGCATTAAAACTGAACCAAGTTGGTGGTTTATGCATGAATGAGAACATGCAAAATGCCAAAAGGAAATCATGGATATGTGCTGGATCATGGCATATGAAAGCATGCTTTTACGAGAGAACGTATAGACGCATGACAACATATTATATGCAAAACATGAT
>JAMKQA010037228.1:0-12985 GCA_024699735.1 Posidonia australis | reverse complement strand
GCCTCCGTCGGTGGTGGCACGGGAGGGAGAAGAGGAAGAAGAAGAAGACAGAGAAGAAATGGTGGAAGGTAGGGCTCACGGAAGAAAGAAAGAAAAAGAGGAAGAAAAGAAAAGAGAAAAGAATGGCACGCAAATCGAGACAGCTATGCATCCTCAAACCGGACTCCACATAGGTCCCAAATCACAACCTGATGCACAGAAAACCACACACAACCAAGAAACAACAAATTATCCATTAATAAACCATTAAACACAACATTACAAATAATACATGGTTTATTATAAAAATGGATAATCAGGCCCTGATGTTACAAAATGTGTGGATTTGTGTGTGTGGACTAGTTCCTAGCCCGGATTGGTATAAATTGTGCTTATGGTTTTTAAATGATGTTTTGGGCTAGGAAACTAGATGAAATGATTTGTTTCTCCAGAGTTGAGAATAAAGGTTTATGAATGAGCATGAGGTTTTGAAAGAAAAGAAAAGAAAGCTTAAAATGCCATTGTTTTCCATGTTCTCTAGTTGAACATGTGGTTTTGGCAATGATAGTTATTTGGTAATGGTTTTCAGTGGATTTTAGCGTTGTTTTTGGGGCGCGTACTGGGTGACATTCCTGTCACTCACGCGTGTTTTCCCTCGTCCCCTTGTTTCAGGTGCTCAGGTGTAGGAGCAGTCTAGTCTGGTGCATCTTTTCGAGCCACGTTTGCCGCACACAGGTCTGGGTAATTAGCATTTAATTATTTTATTTCTGCTAATTAAACTCTTTTAGTTGTACTTGGGTAGTTCTTGTACTGTTGTGTAGCGCTGGGGTGTTACACCTCTAGACTTCTCCACTATGGCCATTGATAAGCTCTCCATCTTCGTTTCAAGGGTCACAAATTTTGCATCAACTTTACTCTCTAACCACTGCATAAACTCCAACATTTGTTGCTCCATCCAGGTCTCCATTGTCTCTCCCCTAGGCACCATGGCTCTGATCGTCTTAGATCCATGCTTTTCTAATACCACTTTGTCACCTATCACAATCCTAGATCTAGATCTAAAATGGTAACGATGTGAATAAGGGAAATCTACATTGAATTATCGTAAGAAAAAGAAACCATCAAAACAACACAGACATTGTAAATGGAAATAAGGAAACAAAGATAAATTGGACGTAATCGGTGGTACGTTTGCCCTCCAAGGTGAGCTTAGAGCTCAAGCAACATCAACCCCTTCCCTACGCTGATGGGTCCATATTTATACTGCATGCTCCTTCGAATGGTTCTAACGGCCTAACGAAGACGATGAGTTGTCCTCGGTTCTTGGATCCTCTGTGAGAGCTTGACCTAGCTATTCCAACTCAACCCCAACAACCCTAAACCACTTCTTGCCTGGTTCACTTCCTTGTCTTCCGATTGCAACTGCGATAGATAGATTCACCTGGAGATGGATTACTTTTGGTTCTTTTAGTGTTAAATCTTGCTATCTTATTGTGATTGACGACGGTATTAGATGTCCCTTCTTCTCTAATATTTGGAAAGCAAAAGCCCCATTATATGTAGAATTTTCTCTTGGTAATGTCTTCATAGCCAAATTCTTACAAAAACAAATCTTGTTAGGAGAGGTTGGTAAGGAAATATAATGCATTTTTTTGTGGATCATTTGAAGAAGATATCAATCATCTTTTTATTCATTTTTCCTATGTAAAAAACTCATGGATCTTTTTATTGACAAGAATTGCATTCAAGATCTACTTTGTATTGATTTATTTAACTTGATAAATCTATGCAAGCATTCTATCAATGTAAATGCATGGCAAATTCTCTTATGGAAAATTTGGAATCAACGCAACTCTAGAATTTTTAAAATTGTTTCTCTTTTCCTTGAATTTTTACAAAATAAAATTATTAATCTTACTATTTCATGGGCAGGAACCTTCTCCAAAAGAAATGGAATTGAATTTATTTTCTTAAACCTCAATAGAAGGGTTCAATCGATCAACACGATTTGATTCTCTTTTGATGATAGGAATGTAGGACCTTGATGAAGAACCCTTACCTCCAAATGCAGTTGCAGTTACCAATCAAATGATGAATGCAAATGGAGAAGAAAATTTAGGCGATGACCTTGAAGATCTTTTTAACAAAGGATCATAAAGACTCTCCATCGCAACACGATTTGATTATCTTTTGATGATAGGAATGCAGGACCTTGATGAAGAACCCTTACCTCCAAATGCAGTTGCAGTTACCAATCAAATGATGAATGCAAATGGAGAAGAAAATTTAGGCGATGACCTTGACGATCTTTTTAACCAAGGATTGTAAAGACTCTCCATCGCAACAAAGGAGCTACTGCGCAAGCATCTTTCATTTGTGTTCATTTTCTTAAATCTAAATTTTAACTAAGTTTAGTTTATTTTCTTTCTGAACTTTAATCCTTTCTTTACTACGGATTGTAGCCATTTTTGTTTTCATTCTATCTCCTCGTTGTACTAAACTGTGGTTGTGTTACAAAATCATAGTCAACCATTGTTTTAAAATTTAATTTACCATATCTTCAAAATTAAGAATCAATGTCGACGTCGAAACAAAACCTATCATTTATTAGTAGGTCCTACACTCAAAGAGAAGTTAGTAAAATATTATTAATCTTGAACTTCTCTCCATCTTACCTTAATTTCAAGAAAAAGATTAAACACAAGATGCTTAGACAAGCAAGCGTGTCAAAATAGTATTATCAATATTTATCTCATAATAAAAAGTGACTAGGAATATGTACAATTGTAAGATCCACACAAAAAATTTTAGACATCACACAACAATACCATGCGTTTGACTTCGTAAAATTAATAATAAATGAGCTTAATGATGTTTTGTAGCAAACTAGAGTATGTGGACACAAGAAGTGGCCTTTACCAATCAACAACAACAACGATTTAACAACATTGAACAATGACAAATGTTATTAGAAGAAAGACCAAAGGCAACACTAATGAAGAGTGTTCTAGTATTAAAAAAATCCAAATAAGAGAAGAAAGATTCCTGAACTAATTATTAGAGCATTACAGATGCAGCAGCAGTGATTGCAAATCAAATTAAAGCATCAACAAAAATATTTAGTAAAGTCATTAGTGTAAACTCCGATGTATTTGAAACAAAGAAAAAGATAAATGAAAAGTTAAAGAAGCTTCTTGATATTACTATGAGCAAATATTTCAATGCAACAAAAAACATTACTAAGGATGGTGATAAAACCATTCTTTTTTCACTATGGTTGATGATGAGTGAAAGTAATGCTTAATGATGACATTTTATGTCATTTCTTTTATTTACTGTAAAATTACTATATTTTAGTGACATTTATTGATATTTTTTGTGTACTATGAAACTACTATATTTTGATAATAATTGTTGAATTTTTATTTTTTTTTTGTATACTGTGAAACTACTATATTTTAGTAACATTTATTGTTTTTTTTTTTTTGGGTGTACTATAAAAATAATATTTTTTGGTAGTCTAATGTCATGAGTAAATATAAATTTACCATTTTTATTCTACTTATATGGGAAAAAGAATTTTGGATTAACGACATATTTTTGTTAACATGTAGTTGTTAATTTTGTAACTTTTATATTTTCATTTCGATTTTGTTTTTATATACCAGATAATAAAAATAGATAGCAATAAATGCTCACCTATCAATTCCCCTTTGTAATTTGATTACATATCAAATATACGAATGAAAGAAAATTTTTTCATTCTATTTTATTCCATATTTCATTCTAAAATTCATTTCATATCTGTTTATTTTCGTTTCAAAAGCCACAAATGAGACCACCACAAGCATTTATTCCACCTCTCTTGGAGTGCAGATGGTTAACCACTTGAGGCAACAGTGATCTACAACCACTGGCACGTTGCGGGCAGGTAGGGCAGCCCACCGCCCGTCACACCTTACGTATGCCTTTGGCTTTGGTGTGTATATACCAAATATATGTGCATAATGAAAGATCTTTCCTTCTACCAATATTGTAATCAAAAGACACAGAGAAGTAACCAGTGGTTTCAGAGAGGCCTAGTCAATTTTTTCAACTGCACAATTTGACACGTCGATTTTGACCATATGACATGGATTTCAGAGAAGAGCTTCTGCACTACGATTGGTTCTTGGAAATTGAAGGATTCCAACAGATCTTGAAATTCACGTTTCAGTTCAAGATTTGCATTCGAATGGTGGCAAACACTGATACTGTGACAGAAGGACAGTAGTGGACTGAAATGGTATAAATCCACAAACTGCAATATAATTTTCTGCAGAAATAAGTGCATGCGCAATGACGAAGGAGATGAAAAAGAGAGAGAGAGAGAGATCAACTGCTAATGCAAAAGAAGAACCTACGTATATAATGTTGAAGAGAAAATCACACATGCGTTGTTTGCTGTCAATAAATCCTTTTTATGGTTTCTGACATCGGTCTACCTCTCTAAGGCCTGAACTATTCTTCAAGGAGACCTAACCCTAAGTACATGCATTTTTCAAAAAAAAAAAATCTAAAACACTATTTTCAGACACGTCTTTGTATCCTATTACTATCAGAAAAAATTATTCCAATCAACATAATATTTTGCCACTAATTTCCATGTCATCAGTTTTCAAGTAATTGGTAATTGTACCTGTAACATGATCAGAAATAAGTAGTATCACATGTACATTGTTTGGTTTGAAACTTATTTCATGCTAGTTTTAAAAATTCTGGATAAGAATAATGTCAATTAGCTTCATTTTAATGTGCTCTGCATGACACTACAAGGATGGAGGCAACAAGAGGTACTTACAAGACACGTAGTGATATTTCCATGCGTCCCTAAAACATGCCAAATTAAAGATACTGAAATTGGTATGTCACTGATAAACTTACTGCCAAACACTACGATGAAAACTTAAGCAATAACCACACTATCCAAAACTTATATTCATGAATTCAAGTGTTGACTGTTTGGTCCGCACCAATACCTGATACTGATGAAGTTACATATGGAAACAAATATGCTTGCAAACGAATTTGTGGTTTCCAAGAAAAGGTGTTGTGACTGTCAGCTTTTTGAGATGTGAAAAAGCTTTGTGTCTTTTGGGTTTGGTCTTAAATGTTGTAGTGCTAAAGGTTTTGGGGGGGGGGGGCGAGTGGTTCTTGGACTGAGATCATGGGGTATGCAGATCATGGGGTATGCAGATCATGGGGTCTTAATCCTGGTCCCTCACTGGTCCTTCCTCTCAGTCTGAATCTCAACTTTTGATTCTCCCAAAGCCCACTACATTTCACATGACTCTGAGAAGAAGGAGAAACAATCATGGCCGTGGAAGAGATTATTCTCTGGCATGGGCCACCATGATTTGCCTTCAATGTAAGCGTCACGTGTCATACTTCCGAAGGTCCCCCTCACTTCTTCCTAACCTCACCAAAAACCCACTGCACCACTTCTAATCATCCCCCACTTTTATAAGAATCATTCAGGAAAAATATGACAGTGAAAGAAGACGTGAGATATAGAGACAGAGAAATGTAGATAGGGAGACAGAGGAGGATAGTAATTAAAGGCGAAGTTCGTGTTAACATTGTACTGTGTAACAAGAATCAACACATAATTGTACTGCGTAAAATATTTCCCTAGTTTATTAGAGAACAGACGAAAAGAGTGGGATGTTGACGATCATTGCACAAAACGTGTAGTCAAGGAGTAAAAGTAAAAACAAGAAGATGGTAATAATGGAAGTTATCTCGGTGTCACTTTAGGCCACATTTCAGTTGGACTGCTATTCATGATGTAGTCATATTGTGGGAAGCTAACAATTGGTTGATGACCAATCTAGTATTTGATTTCCTAATGGATTTGTCAGTTTGAGTGCCAGATCTACTTTCATGGTTGATTAGTTCTTGATGGATAGATTTCCTTCTGGGTAAACTCCCAGGTGGAGCAGTTGGAAACCTAAGGCATTGACTGCTTCACATATTTATCTCTTTCTCTGTAATAGACAGCAAGTGGATGAATTCCTGTTCTAATTCAAGATGCTGTTTGGCTGCACGCCTTTCCCCAAATTCCGCCACCAATCACTTCAAACCACCAGGCAGACGCACTACTATAGTAAAAGAAAAGGAGAAGGGGGTCTTTATGCAGCGAAAGAGAAGAAGACAAACCTCAAAACCCTCCTAGCGTTGCACCAGCAGTACTGCATTTACTTCCCATGGTTTTTTTGTTTGTTTGATTGATAGGAATAGGATCGATTTCTGCATGTATTTACTCTCACTCCACTGTGTTCTTCAATATCACAACAGAAAACAATAGGAGTTGGGGTTTGGAAGGACTTGAGAGGGATATATATATATATATATATATATATATATGTAAAACTCAAAAGTAACTTCAAGAACTTGACTTTGTGAATGTAATATTGATCCAATAATTCGGAAGGAAAGAACTAGAAACAGATGAGTGTTTGTGTTTATACATATGCAAATAAAAAGATGAGCACTGACTTTGTATACTACCTGAAAAATACTTTAGTCAATTATGGATTCATACTAGTACACAACACGCCACATCTTCCTCTCCTACCATCTCTTTAATTCCCTAACTGTCTGAATCCAAGTTTTCTTAATCTGGAGAACAAATCCAAGGATCAAACGTACCTTCTCCTCTGGAGGAATTAACATTGTCCGACCTGTTCTCTGCATGGTATTCCAACGTCGAATTAGCCGTGTGGTTCATCTTACAGCCGTTGATGGATGAGCTACCATAATGCCCACCTAGTGGCCTAAACTGTGCTTGATCCCCACCACCTAATCCAGACCCATCGCCCCATCCCAATAGATCTCCACCACAACCGCTACCGCTGCTACCGCCGCCTCTCGATGCCATTCTTTCCGACCCGAAAAGGCTTGTAAGCGTATGACTAGCACTAGTGTCTCCAGAAGATAAGTTGTACTGATCTCTCGCGGCAGCCAATGGCATCGTCGTTGTCGGGACCGGAGCTTTTGATCCGAAGACGGTCGGCAACCCGTAATTCTGAGATGGGGCAGGAGACTTCATGGATTGGAACAAAGACTGGTATGCCAGCAATTGGGACTGCATGAAGCTCTGGGTTTGGTTGGTGAAAGTGCCAAGATCTGTTGGCAGTTGGTAGTTACTGGTGGAATTTGGATTGGCACAAACAGTAGGCGCAGAACCAGAAGCAGTAGTAGTGGTTGTCGTGGTATTAATGGAAGTAGTACTAGGAGTGGAGGTTGCAGAAGGAGCAACACTAGCAGCAACAGCACCACTTGCAGTAGAAGAAGAATGGGTAGCAAATGGACCAAAGGAGAGGTTTGGGGTTGGAGTTGCCATCTTCTGAGCTAAAGGCCTCAAGAGGCCACTGGTACCCGGCGATGACCGGATTGTCGAGGCAGCAGCTGCGGAGTGGAAAAGGTCAAACCTTGTCCTTGGGAACGCCGGTGATGAGAACGGAGGAGCCGGGATGCCCGTGAATTCTTGCACCATCTGCCGGAAGTTGCTGGTGTCGGTCGTCAGCACGGTGGTTGGCGCTCGCCGCGACGCCCTCGGCCGCTTCTTCGACCCTCTCGGTGTGGTCGCCGTTGCCGCCTGGTAAGATGATGATTCCGGTGGATTGGTCACGCCGACGCTTTGCACGGTGGGGTTCGTCGCCAAAGGATTCGATGACGACGATGGCGCGAGAGGAGGGTTGAAGCCCATTAGGCTTCCGGCGATGTCGGTGCAACTTTGAGTTGATGTGGACCATGACATGTCGAGGTTGAGAAGTGGGCCGGAATTTTGTGGTGGTGGTGGTGGTGGTGGTGGTGATCGGGTTAAGGAGTCGATATAGCTCGGCAAGGAGTCGAAGAAGGTGGTAGGTGGTAATTGTTCTTGCCGTTGTTGATGATGAGCAAAAGAAGATGAGAAGTTAGTAGTGCTAGTAGTAGTAATACCACTATTTGAGCTCAAGAAAGCTGCGAAAGGCGGTTCCGACCGCGAGTCGTACTCGTCGTCCCCACCACATGATGACTGCATACTTCCGCTGTTGCCTGAATCCATGAAAGGAGAAGGAGGAGGAGGAGGAGGTAGCTAGGGTTTGTGGATAGAAGAGGAAATGATGGTATTCTAATTGGGAGGAGGAAAGAAGGCTACAGGGACTAGCAAGTGGCAAAGAGGCAAAGAGAGGTAGAAGGCAGGTGGGAGACGCGAAGAGGAGATATCTTTTCAGAAAGAGTTGCAGAAAGTGGTTGTCTAGATTGGAAAGGTAAGAGTGCGATCGGGAGCACTTGAGAGTGAGCAAAGTTGTTGGATTATGTATACTTGTATTGGATCTCCTTTGCTTCCTTGCCCTTTGCCCTTTGCCTTTTCTCCAGAACACTACTTTTCCTTCTTTCTTTCTTCTATAATCTCCTGCCGCTGCAGCACACATACATTCACACACGCACACACACAATATCTCACTGATCACTATCTCTCGCTCTGTCTGTGTCCGGCCAGATGCGAGGAAGGAGAGGAGAGGAAGGAGAGGAAGCAGAGAAGAGAAATAAAAAAAGGAATAGATCCGCCAATATATCTTTAATTCTTGCTCCTTTTCTTCCGTGTCTATGTTTCTGGTTGGTGAAAAGGAGGTAAGAGGACGGGAAGGGGGTGCTTAAGAGAGAGAGAGAGACCAAGGAGATGGTGGGGATACGAAAGCAAGAGGAAAAAGAGAGGAGACTTCTGCTGAACCCTCCACTTCAAAGATCCTATGAAGATTGCAATGGATGTGGGGACAGAGCTGTAGATGTGTGTGTGTGTGTGTGTGTGTGTGTGGTGTGGCTCTTCTGAGCTGAGGGGGCTGCCGGTGATGGGTGGCGGTTGCTCAGAGATAAGATACATGGATCGTCGGATGAATAGATTGGCGTGTTGAGAGATAGATAGAATGATAGGTAAACAGAGAGAGAGAGAGAGACTTTGATTATTCTACTGCTGGTTCATTTTGTATCTCTTATTTTTATTCATTTGATTATTCTACTGTGGGAAAACGGTTTCCAGACAGTAGGACTCTATGGTTAAGAAAAGATTTAATATGAAATGAAAAATGCAATTATTACTTGACTTTCATTATGGGCTTCATCACAATTCCTTATACTAATGTTGTTTTGACAAGAGATTTGACAGTTCTTTTCTTATTAATTTAGAGGATGATCACATACATGTGCCTCTCTATCTGACCTTATTCCTACATGCTAACACCTGTACACACAACATCTTGGGAGTTGGTATCATTTCTTATGGTCGATGAGAACAAATAGCTTAAGGAAAGTAATTACACCATGGCTGTAGTGGTTGTTGAGAATATGAAAGGTGAAACAGGATGAAGACAACAACAACAACTAGTACCTGTAATCTCGCTCTGCCCTCCACCAATTTTACGTTTCCATTCTTCTTTCTAGATCTGTTGATGCTTAAGATGCATTTGAGAAATTATATTATAAAAGTCAGTTTTTGATCTAAAATATAGAAGTTAGTTTCTGACTTAAATTCTAGAACCTAGTTTTTGAAAATAGTGGTCATAAGCTTGTTTGAGAAAAAGAAGATGTTTATAGATTATAGGTGCAGACAATATGTATAGTACAAATTTACTCTTAATTAAACCACAGAAGAATGCATCATCTTCTTCTCCTTCTCTCGTTTGGGCAACCCAGCTTGCCCTCTCTCCAATCTCCATCTCCATTCCATTTGTCCCTCTCATTAGGAGCTATGGATTGCCTTCTCTCTGATCTCCATCTCCTCTCCTCTCATTTGCAGCATGAGACATCTCTCACGTTCTATCTACTCTCCAACATTCTCTTTAGCACTAATAGCAGACTGCTGAGTTTTGAGTTTTCTTTTGAACTTATGTTGTGGCATACCTTTAAGATATTCCTGTGGTGTAATTCTGACATTGATAATCTGTGGCAACTGTTATTTAATTTATATAATAGACTACCGTTAACAAAAAAGAATACACATGTTGTGATCTTCTCTCCCAATTCATCTGTCGTTAACTGACTAAGGCTTAAGAGACATGAGAGAGATTTGATGGAGATCTTAGAGTATGATGTTGATGGTAATATTGTAAATATTAATGCCATTTAATGTAAAATTTAAAAAAAAAACAATAAAGATATTATACTAGAAGCTCCCTTCCATTTGTATATCCAAAAGTTCATAAATACATATGAATTTACTTATCTAGAAGTTGTAGCTTCTAAGAAAAGTAGAACAAGAAGGTCCTATTTGAAAATACTTTTATCTATTCTCAACTTCTATCAAAAGTTAGATTCCCAAAAGTTGTCTAGAAGCATTTTCAAATAGACTTTTAGTGTAACGTAATGATAATAATGCACACCTGAAAATTTTCATAGCCAAAAACTATGCTTATTGGGTATTGTTGTGATCCTCTGATCACACCACAATAAAGATCAAGATTCCATGATTGATGGCATTATTCTCACCACAAGAGATTGTATGTTGGCCTTTATTATGGTTCTACTACATAAACTATAATATCTCTGTTTGCGTATCTTCTTATGTATTTCTTCCAATGCGTGGCTTCTTTTGTCTTGGTGGCTTGTTTGGTTGAACCATTCTCTCCCTTCTGCCCCCATTGCCTCCAACTTCGACCAAGTCACTGTCATAAATTTAATAATAATATATTAATATGAAAAATCTACGCCTTCCTCATATCTATACTCCTTTCTATGACTAAAAGAGTACACTATTATTTAAAGTTTATTTGGGACAAAGTCCCAATATATTACAGTAATTATGTAAAGCTCACTGCAATTTTTT
Source organism: Posidonia australis (assembly GCA_024699735.1). Lineage (NCBI taxonomy): Eukaryota > Viridiplantae > Streptophyta > Magnoliopsida > Alismatales > Posidoniaceae > Posidonia > Posidonia australis. The sequence goes on along the minus strand of JAMKQA010037228.1, from coordinate 2,160 downwards.
CTACATTGGATCCATATATGATTTGCTTTAACCCTCCACTTACTTTTCTCAAAATAACATCGTAAGCTATTCTATATGAACTAATAGTATCATTACTATATAGAATTTAATAGCTATTGTACATGTTTGGGAAGGTTGGATTAGTTGAACGGCACCCAAATGTTTGATGCAACCGTTAGTAACAAACTCCCCCCCCCCATCTTAAGTGGCAGAACAAATTCCTGTATTTATTATTCATATATAATAAAACTTGTATGTAACGCAATGTTGCTTTCTGAGTAGACATCATTTTCACAAACGTATCTCCGATAAATCCATTCCAACAACCCATGGACCTTATGGTTCCTCGTGCAAGGGAACGATAACACAAAAAACATATGTCAATCCAACGGTCCCAAAATCATCTCTAGAAGGTCATCGAAAGACAGGTCGAGTCAACAACCGACCCATCAAGAAGTTGCTCTCGAGATCGAGCAGTTGATTTTTCTTTGGAGCGCAGAGAAGTTGGGAATTAGGGGAGTTTTTCATCTTATAACGTAAATAAGTTGGTTTGATGGACCTGGTGCTATTTACCCTGAAGAATAAAGTAGACAGCCCAAGCATGAACCCTACTAAGGAGACGACCTTCTTGTATTCCTTTTGGAGGGCAATGGCCAGCCCAAGTTGAACATGGAATGCTAAAAAGTTGACAGTGGCATCTGGGAGCGGGACGGGGTTACTGGAGTTGGAGGGACCTAGGAATAAAGAACCACACTTTATACGTGTGGGCCTGGCCTTTCTCTCGTTTTTCTCTTCATCATAAAGCCCATTTCTGCCCAACTCCACCAGGTCCATGTTTCCTCTAACTCAAAACTTTGAAGCGTGACATTTGATTTTAGGATCCATTTGGTAAAACTTCACCTTCTAGACTCAAATATAGAAATTAACTTTTGATTGGAAATTATTGTACTTCAGCTTCTAGAAATGTAAAGAAATCATTATTCTAAAAGTTATTTGATTCTGAGAAACTAGTGGTATTTGGGAGAAGAAGTTGGTAATATTTGATAGAACTGTTGGACTATTGTAGATTCTGCCTGGAAGTTACATGCTCGAAAGTTATCCAAATGATTTATTAAATAGACCATTAGATAATTTAGTTTCAACCCGAAAATCAGAGAATTTTTATGAAGTTGCCATCAATCACTTGATTAAGTAGTAAAATCCCTTGTTGTTGTCATACAAGCAGTCAAAGATTCAATTCCCACAAATATCAACCTATGGATTTTCTCAAACCAAATAATACGAGAATCATGTGGCTGTTCTTGGACTCAGTTGGTATCTTTAAGTCCAATTCTCTATCATTAGATTTTACATCTAGTGATTATAACTAAATAAATAGATGAGAATGTTTTTTTTTAAAGCTAAAAAAATTTACAAGAATATCCCTTCCTATAATAAAAATTATAGAAAGTAACCCCTCTTCTTGCATGTAAGTGTGTTTGCCTGTAGGGATGGGACATCTTGTAAGAGGTCAACGACAGACATGTGGTTGATCTTTGTAATATCTTGAATTTTCTCTTCTTGTGTTGCACATTTCTTTAGCACATTTTGGACACATGTTTCTAACTCTTCTTGTGTTGCACATTTCTTTAGCACATTTTGGACACATGTTTCTAACTCTTCTTGTGTTGCACATTTCTTTGGCACATTTTGAGCACATGTTTCTAACTCTTCTTGTGTTGTACATTTCTTTGACACATTTTGGACACATGTTTCTAAGGCACATTTTGATGACATGTTTGGGTCACCTCGAGATCAATGCGAAGAGAGAATTTTTTGTAGACCCTAGAACACTCCTATGATGTATGTGGGTAATTGGAATGTAGTCGAACTAAGGATCTTTTGAATAAATTAAGCTTGCTATTAGTTACTTATATTTATAGCTTATTATGGTGCTAATCTTTAGAAACTAGTGGGTTTCATGATCACATAGACATTGATGATCAATTGGATGAGTTAACAATTGATTTTTAGTGATTTTTGAACATTCTTGTATGGATTCTACAAGTGGTTGTGCATGAATTTCTTATTGAGTAACAAATAGTCATATGCTTCATGAATGTATTGGTGGGAATGTGACTTATGGCGTGACTAGATGAGGGTGTCATGCCACTTGTACTC
>JAMKQA010037227.1:0-17437 GCA_024699735.1 Posidonia australis | reverse complement strand
AAGCCATTAGGATGAACCACCGGAACATGTCCTTCGCAGACTGTATAGGTAAGCCTAGAGAGGAGAGGATGCATGCCCTATATGATGTATGCAAAGTATGCTTTAAGTTTTTTACTTGCAAGCTTATTAAACCTTGGGGGAGATTTGCAATTTGTCCCTAGTTTGCCTTATGCTTGATAATTTTGGTTGTTATGTTTTCATTAACCAAAAAGGGGAAGCAAGCATGTCACTAGTCTCCTAGGCATGCCATTTACAAAAAGGGAAATAAACATGCAAGTAGACATGAATTATCAAATGAAAGTATGTGCTACAATATGTGCAAAAAAGGCATGGCAAATGTGTGAACAGCATAGCAAAATGCATGCAAAAAGACACTACTTAAAGAATAGCAAAGCATGGCAAAGGCAAGCAAAAAGCTGAAGCAAGAACAAAACCAAAAACAAAGCCGGGATCTGGTTATCCCTAGCGGAGTCGCCAGTTCCTGTAACCATGCCGTCGAGGATGGCAACAAATATATGTGTGTGTGCCAATGTCGGCAAAGCCACGGCAAAAATGAAATAATGCAAAAATGCAGGAGTCGCCACCTAGTCTATTCAAATGGAAGACAAGGAAAACCATATAACATGAAAAGCATGCAAAACAATAAAAGAAAAGCCTTCGTAAACCAGAAATGAGGGTAAGGATCCCTATTACGTACGAGGAAGGTGTTAGGCACCCTCGTACGCCCGATAAATCGGTCTTCTATTGGTTTCTCTCTTGCTAATGGAATGTCGGCTTTGCAGCCTTTGCTGTACGGCCGAGGGCGATATGCCATGCCATGCAAATGCGTGTGGTGTCTAAAATATGGGTGCATGATGTGTAGGGGTGTGTCCTAATACTCAGAAATATCGCTCATATGCCGGATCAAGTGTTGATGCAATAATATTGCATAATAAGATCAAAGATCTAATATCTTGAGCGATTTATCATCCTTGCTTTACTATATGCCTAATGCAATCTAAAATGTAGGAAAACTGCTAAAAACAAAGGTGTGCCTTCCTAATATATCAAGGAAGAAAACCAAAGGAAAACCCAAAAGCAAATCGGGTCAAGAAAGCAAGCAAAAACATGTGAAAGCCTGTTGTGTGCTACTGAGAACAGGCCAATGAGCCTGCTTGGTGCGCCAGACTGGTGCTCCAGTCTAGTGCACCACCTATGTGCGTCTAGGTGGGCCAGGAACACATGCTGAGGGAAAAACAGAAAGCCATACAAAACCAAAAAAACATCAGAGGATGCACTCTAGAAAGGTATGCAGTAGAATCATTCTGTAAAACTTAGAAGAAACATGTATTACAAGTACGAGAAATGCAAATGCAATGACCTTGTGCTCAAGGACTGGTAGCCTCACACGAGGTCTCACCTATTTAAACTAGATGAAGGATGCAGGATCCAGTCAGGTGGGCTGATGCACAAGTCTCTCCACACAGGAGTAGGGTGCAATCGGCCTACCAGATTCAGCCTAGAACCGAATAGCAAAATAGAGAAAACAGTTGGAAAATGATCTGATCAAAGCTGGAAACATGCAGGTGACATCTTAAAATATCGAAGAATCAGTCATAAAAGGAAACAACTCAAAACCTTCGATAAAGCTATGCAAACAATGATGCAATGCGAGTGTTTCACTCTCTGACCAGTCTGGCGCGCCTGCTTGGTGCGCCAAAGTGGTGCGCTGGTTGGGTGCGCTTGAGCAGTGCGCCCCAGAGAATCTGGATCAGTCTGCAATCTGATCCAGAATCCACCCCAGCAGAGATATAAGGTAATTCATGCTAATGCAGATGGATTCATGCCATTATTAAGAACTGAAAATATGATGAGGATGCACACGATCGAGAATCATCATGTAAATCATGTATTCAAAACCAAAATAAGTTGCCTATGGGTGTCCTTATATAGGATTTTCTCATAGGTAACTCATGGGAATGCAGAGAGCCTCGTAGACGAAAAGCCTAGAAGATTCCATTGCATATTCGTTGCTAGAGGTAACAGCCATGGGAGGTGGAAAGCCAGCAGCTCGCAGTCTGCGAAATGACTGTGCGCCTGGGATGTGCGTCATAGATGTGCGCCTGCTATGTGTGCTAGGTAGGTGTACTAGCTAGGTGTGCTAGGTAGGTGTGCTAGCTAAGTGCACTCCCCTACTGGTCTGGTTTTCTAATTGGGCTGCGGGCTTGCTATAGGTTTAGAGTTGGTTCAATGGTTAGTCACATCCAAAGCAACAACTGGAGTCTTATCAATGAGTCACCTCAAAATCGGGGTGTCTACAGAGTGCAGGGCAGGATCGTTCCTCCCAGAGTGGCGAGACCATGGTAGTGTAGTACACTTTGTTGACTACTTGTAGCTAGAGTTGGTCGCTTAACATCGAGCATCACAACTCAGTGTGGTTTTCTGCTTGTGTGGCTCGAGATTTTGAGTTTTTGGCCTATGGCATCCATGATTTTCCGATTGTGTGGAGTTACTATAGTTTCTCCGTGTTTTGGCCAATAGGGCTCAGTTTTTGCTATATGGATGATTTCTTGATGGCTTTGGAAAGAGTGAAAATGATTTTGAAAGTCGTTTTAAAGCATGATGAAGTTTATATTGGCAATTTTGTCGATTTTCTCGTGATTTTTGTAGGATATGTGCTAGGTGACTTTTTGGTCACTCACACGTGCTTCTTTATGGTTTTCAGTTGCAGGTGTAGATGAGTGGCAGTTTGTATCATTAGGGCATATAGTCAGAGTCGCTTAGCAGTCTAATACAGGTTCCTGATAGCTTTGATACTGTAGTTGACCTTTAATTATCCTTTAAAGTTAGCATTTGAGTGTGTTAAATTTAATTAGGCTAATGGAATTTGAGTGTAGTGACGTGGGTCGTTACAGATTTGGTATCAGAGCCCAGGTTTACTAAGTGCACCAACTTAGGATGTTTGATCTAGTGGCTCTATAGGATTTGCATGTCAAGTGTTCATCTGTACCATTGATTTTACTATGATTTTGCTTGTTTGTTTCCTCCTTTTATGGTGTAGGCCTTCTATTCTTCAGCAAGATGCCTTTCGTGGCAAAGGAAAGGGTAAAGTCCTGCCAAAGAATTTGACTTCCATAAGGAAGGCGGATGGAAGAGTATGCAGGTCCAATTGAGGAACCTGGTGCACAAGATCTCTCACGCATTCAGTAAGGATGGTTCCAGTGGAACATAATGAGATCTATGGCTTCAGCAGCTAAGCAAGTTGTGTACGCCAATGTTCAAAGGCAAAGGTGGACCCAAGGAGAGTGAGGCATGGCTAAAAAGGGCCGTGAAGGTGTTGGAGAGCATGGACTGTCCAGAAGAACATTGGGTGCATCTAGCCACCTATCTGCTAGAAAGAAATACAGATCAGTGGTGGAGGACGGTGCAGCGATTGAAATTTCCAGAATTGGTGATGATCGAGATCAAATGCAAGGACTTCAAAGCAGCCTTATACGAGAAGTACTTCTTGGGACATGTACGGATAGATTTGACCAAGAGTTCTGGAATCTGAAGTAGGGCAATATGAATGTGAGCGAGTATGAAGCTGCATTTGTTCGTCTAGAATGATTTTCCCAAACTTTTGACTCCAAGGAACGACTAGCTAAGAGATTTCTAGAAGGCCTTCAACCAAGATTGAAGTTGAAGATTATGGCCTGTTTTGAGGACGAAGATGGTGGATATGGCTTCCCGTTTTGAGGACAAGTACAAGAGATACCTAGATGGTCGTCCCAAAGGGAAGGATAAGACCTTTTTTGCCTCACGATTTTCCTTCTCTAGCATGCCAAGTCCTAGTAGCTTATGTAGCCCTAGCAGAGAAGGAAGGAGAAGTCCAGTGGTGTTGCTAGTGGTCAGCACAGTTTTGCAGGCAAGAGCGATATTCTCTCCAGTCAGGCAGGTTCTAGTGCACCTAGAGGAAGATCTTGCAACCGATGTGGCCAAGTGGGCTACGTTGCTGTAAATTGCCCCCATCCACAACAAGTGCCAATTGAGCTAGTGTGTTATAATTGTGGGAAACCGGGATACATTCAAAAGTCCTGTTTGGATCCTTTTAAGAAGGCAAGAAGCACACCACAGCAGTCGACGAGAGGACGATTTTTCACTATTACAACTCCTAACGTTGGACCGTCTAGGAATGTTGTAGAGGGTAAGGATCTATAGCTTGTGTTGTATAATCCTCCATGTATTTGTTTGTAACTTCCTTAATACTATGGACAGTTGCTTAATTTGAAAATGTTGGTTTGTTGATGTGCTTGGCCATTAAGTTCTTTTCTTGTGGCAGGTTGAATGGCCAAGTTTCTTTTTGACTCATGGAGTTCTTTCTCCTATGTATCTGAGTCTTTTGCAGTGAAGATAAAGGATAGATCAACTAAACTAGCCTTTCATCTCAACGTGGTGACATCACTAAGGGAGCACAGTTTGACCTAAAAATACCTACGGTTGGTCAGCATGGAGCTAAATGGTAGGAAGTTTGATGCTAGTTTTATCATTATAGATATGTAGGAGTACGATGTAATACTCGACATAGATTGACTGGTTCATCAGTCTGCTTTGATTGACTGTACTTGAAGGAGAGTGTACTTTGGGTCTACTAGTGAAAATTCCTTCTTTATGCAAGGTGTGTGCTAGGGTGAGCCTAAGCTTGTTGTTTTAGCAATGAAGGCTTACAAGTCAATAGTTAAGGGATGTGTAGGGTAGTTAGCTAGTGTTGTTACCTCCATGTCTTTTGAGTTGGGTGTTCACAACGTTTCTGTGGTATGTGAATATCCCGACGTCTTTCTGGATGAATTACCTAGTATGCCACCTCACAGAGAAGTAAAGTTATCCATCAAGTTAGTACCAAGGTCTGGTGCTATCTCAAAGCCCCCTTACCACATGGCACCATCGGAGCTAAAAGAGCTCAAGATCTAGTTTCTGGACAAGGGGTTTATTAGGCCAAGTATATCCCCATGGAGAATGCCTATCTTTTTCATCCATAAAAAGGATAGTTTGCATTGGTTATATATAGATTATTGGATATTGAACCAAGTAACAGTAAAGAACAAGTACTCTTTGCCCTGCATTGATGACCTGCTTGATTAGTTGCAATTTACTTCAGTATTTTCAAAGATCGATCTGAGGTTCAGATATCACTAGCTAAGAATACAAGACTTAGACATTCAGAAGATTGCCTTCCGAACGTGGTACGACTACTATGAGTTCACAGTTATGCCCTTCGGCCTAACCAACGCACCTATCGCATTCATGGAATTAATGAACAGGGTATTTAATCCTTTTCTGGACTAGTTTGTAGTGGTGTTCGTTGACAATGTTCTAGTTTATTCTTCGAATGTGGAGACTCATGCCCTGCACTTGAGAGCGATGTTGGACACTCTGAGACAGCACTAGCTATATGTCAAGTTCTCCAAATGTAAATTCTAGTTGAGTGAAGTTATGCTCCTCAGTCATCTTATCTCTGGAGAAGGCATCAAAGTGGATCCTACAAAAGTAAAGGTAGTGAGCAGCTAGGAGAGGCCCAGGAAAGTATTCAAGATCAGGAGTTTCTTCAGCTTGATAGGTTATTATAGGAGATTTATTCGTGACTTCTCTTCCATTGCATCACCTTTGACATTTCTGACTAGGAAGTTCCATTTGTCTGAGACCAGGACTGTGAAGCGAGTTTCAATGAGTTGAAGGTTCATCTAGTTTCAACTCCTGTACTGACTTTGACCTCTGAAAGTTGTGGTTTCACAGTGTATAGTGATGCCAGCACTGTTGGGTTGGACTATGTTTTGATGCAGCATAGCAACGTCATAGCCTATGTGTCTCGCCAGCTGAAGGACCACAAGAAAAACTACCTTACCCATGACTTAGAAATGGCTGTTGTAGTATTCATACTCAAGTAGTGGCAGCACTGCTTATATGGAGAGCAGTTTGAGATCTACACGGATCATCAAAGTTTGAAATATATATTTACTCAGAAAGACCTCAACATGTAGTAACATCAGTGGGTGAAGTATCTGAAAGACTACGATTTTAGTTTGTCCTATCACCCCGAGAAGGTTAACATGGTTGCCGATGGTCTGAGTCGGTGTACGCATGTAATGGCGAGCTTGATGATCAAGGAGTAGACTATACTGAACGATCTGGTGGAGTGTAGGCTTAAGAGAGCTCGGGGAACAATTGGTACTTGGGTGGCCAACTTAACTATTCGTCCTAAGCTAATGGAGTTTATTATTGTCCATCAATAGTTAGATCCTTTTGTTCTGGCTGTCTTTCAGAAGCTAGAAGTTGAGGGAGAGCCTCAATTTTTCGTTGGAACATATGAAGAGTTAAAATATGATCATCAACTTACGTGCCCGATCACAAGAAGGCCAGGCAAAGGCTACTAAATGTGGCTCATCGATCCAAATAAACCATTCATCCTTAAAGTACTAAGATGTATTGAGACTTGAAGAGGAGTTTTTGGTGGCCTGGTATGAAGCAAGATATTGTTGACCACATGGCGAGGTGCATGAAGAAGGATATTGTTAACCATTGGAATTTCTGATGGGAGATTATCTATTTCTGATGAGAGACTATGTGTTTAATAATATATCTATATAACTTAAACAAAGAATAATTTGTAAATGGAAAAAATGGAATTGAAGTATTGATGTAGATTGCATGGGTATGGAAATAGGAGGAGAAAAAAAAAAGGATTCCATTCCTTCTTTTTAAATTCAATTTTTTTTAAAAAACCAATCATATACATTCTAATAAGGGGAATATTGTTCGTAATTTCTAGGAAGCCATCCAAAAAAATGAGTTGAAATAGGATTTAATAAAGAAATTGTAAAGGATCTACTTTGACATAAAAAAGAATTCTCTCTTTAATTCAAACTTTAAGAACGTTTTTCATTGCTATTAATAAGGGAAGTAGTTTTCCTATTTTTAGGAAGCTTTCCAAAATAAGTAAAAGTTTATCTATATATTCCTGTCTAGGATTTCAAATATATTCCATAATATTTTATTCTTGATATAGAAATTTTAACCTTCCATCACCTAAAAAGTTGTTTTCCATATTACATTTCAAAATCCTAATTTGTTTTATTATTTTTAGATAGGTTCTGAAATATTTGTGGGTTTTATAATTTTTAGTATATTCATGTCTATTTTTTTCTAGGATTTTAAATAAATCCTGTCTATTTTTGTATTTTTATATATGGATTCTACAATATTTTGTGGATTTTTTTAGTTCATTTATGCATTTTTATTCATCATTTTCTTTATGATTGAATTAACTTATGGCAATTACTAAAATAGAATATTATTTATTCATAAAATCAATTTTTTTTTCCTTTAAAGATTTGTTGGATTTATTGGTTTTTAAATAATGAAAGTTATGTTTATCTACATTTTTTATTAAATCAATTTAATTGATTCTGTAACAGAAATATTTTTAAAAAAAGCATTCAAAACAAATCAAGCATGATATTTTTTTTATTGAACTAATTTATGCATATCCATTAACAATTTCTTTTTAATGAAATATTTTAAAAACTCCCAATGAATGAAGCTTGTTATTTTTATTTAATATATGAAAATGCCTTTTGTTTCTTTTTTTCTATTTAACATATTTATATTAATTACTTTAATATTTTCTAAGAATATTCTCATTTCACTATAACAAACATTATCATCTACTATGCTTAAAAAAATTGCAGTATTAATCAATGTTGTGTTAGTTTTTATAAGACTAATATACAGCATCGACATTATTGCAAGGTGAAAAGAAAAAAATATCAATTTGATACTTGTCTATCGATTCTTAAATCATTCTTTGTCTAACTTGTGTTCTAAGATTTTGTTGGCTCCTAATTTTTATTTTGATTTTATTGATATAATATGAGAAGATAAGGACCAAGATACGAAAATACTGGATTCTACAATTTCATTTGGCTTTACAAAATGATTTTAAAGAGATTGTTGAAAAACCTATAATACTGCAATAATTTCCTTTTAAATTCATTTAAAATTTAAATTGAAAGAGAATAATGTGATATACAGCCATAATCTAGGAAAAATGTGAAGAAATAAAATCCTTTTATCCTATATTTCCTACATCAAGCCCTTAAAAAATTATAAGCAAGAATAACTTGGTAATGTGATTTAACAAGACGATGGATAAATTGGTAATTTTATTTTGTGTTTTGGTTCATGCTAACAAAAAAAGAGCAGCATAGTTGCTTTGGTTTAATAGAATAGATAATAGTACAATACTTTTTTTTGAAAATATAAATAATCACATACTTCATAAATATTAGAAAGAATAGGTCAATGTCTTTCTCAAATATAGCAAGATTGGACCCGATTGAGCCGCCCTTGAAAATAAATCAAGAGAAGTAATTTCGGTACCACTTGTCTTAGGGTAAGAATTGAGAAAGTATTGGTCCTCTTTTTTCTCTTTTCTTTGGTTTCTCCTCTTTCTTTTGTTCCTTGACTTTTTTATTTACAAGGTCGTTCTTGGTTGCACACATTTCACGCCACCCCTTTCTCCATCAATTTTGTTCTCCTAATTTTCTTCTTTAGGAAAACACCCTCATGGTTGTAGTGAAATACTTCTGTACATAATATTTATTCTTCCATACATATAAAATTTTAACTTACCTTACCCATTTTAAAAATTTCATTGAAACATGTTTTGGGCTGTTGAAAATTATATATAAAATTATTGGAAAATGATGTGTGCATTAGTGCATAACCAGTTATAAAGCATAGCATTGTTGATGACTTAGATCCATATAAGAATGATTCATAATTAGTTTCTATATGGAACACCAAATACCTTGACTCCTTGAGTTTAACTTATTCATCATTGATTTGTATAAATATTAAAATATGTTAAACAAAACTTAAGTTAATACACCATCTAGTTTTCATTTTTAAAATGGAATACTAGACATGACCGTTTTCCTTAATTAAGAACATATCTAAATAATACATTTTCTCTCAATTTGGATAAGAATTTAAAAAAATAAGAACTTGTTTACAGATAATAGATATTTTGAGGGGATTTATGAGAAAACTCTCCTTTTTTCACTCTTAGCCTTTCGCCTATCCAGGGGGCGAGAGAACACAAACAAACACCCTTTGTCCCTTATTTTATATCTCCAACCTTCAATAGCATTGATGGTTGGAAGAACAGCACAATAGAATTTGATCTAAAGGTTTTACAACAAACCTTTAGATCAAATTTTCCATGAAACTTTTATCACAAATTTGAAATTTCGATCATCAGCGAAGAAAGGTATGCGCACAATATTTCAATTGCTTCTTACTATATTGAGATATAATTTTTAGAGTATATATATACTAATAATTAAGTATGAAAAGTTATAATTTTAAGCTATTGTGAGTGTTCCTCCTTAAAATCAAGAGGTTCTCTCTCGTTAAGTGATTTTTTTTCAATATGGATGGTTTGGTTCCAATTTATTTTGGTTGAGATTTTGATTTCAACACTATTTAATAGTACGAAAAATGTATTATTTTGTAATTTTTAGAGCTTTTGCAAGTTTTCATACTAATTAATTTAGAGATGTGAGACATTTCAAAGAAAACCTTCCACTCCCATATCTACAGAGATAACTAATTTTTCAACGTTACCTTGAAGATGAGGAGAAGAGTTGTAGATTTGATGAGAAGCTCTACCATAATGTTGTCTTTGAATAATATTTTCTATTATTTCAAACTCTATGGTTTTGTCTGCAGCCACTTGGTCTAGTGTGAAATCTCTTTGTGGTTGTATAAGAGGTTAGGAGTTTGACTCCTACGAACATCATATATATTACATCACTTGGTGGTAGTTTATCATAGTCAAGTGTTTTAGTCTAATATATATTAATTACCGTTTACAAAAAAAAAACTCTATGGTTTTCTTATGGATATTAATTTAACAAATAAAATATCAATTGTTTCTTATTCAAAATAGCATGTGTTCTAAATATACAGGTCTTTCATTTCATATAGCCATTTTTAAAATGAAATTATAGACATGTTCAATTCTAAATTGTTCTCTTTAATTTTCTCATGTTTTTCTTGTTATATTATTTGATTGTTTCACATTTTTCATTCATATTATGAATTACATGTGTTGAACAACTTAAACCCAAAAAGTTATAGTTATTATGGTTTAACCATCTGTTTGGGATGATTCCTTCATCTATAATAAGCATCTTTATTATCTTGTGAAAGACCAATTTAGAAGTGGTCTTCTCTGCTTATTTGCTTTTAAATTTCTTCCTCCACTAGGAGCAAATTGTAAGAAACCACAATGATTTTAATGATTCTATGTTGTTATATTGGTTGTCAATGAATGATATTCACATAAAATTTACCCAACAAACTAAAATCTTATAGCTACGTTATTTTTCTCTAATTACGTTTGACAATGATTTTATTGCAGAGCAACATAAGGGATGATTATATTGATTTAAAGACTATGGATCCAAAATCAGTTCCTTTTTCAGATATCTCTCCATCTCAAGGCTCCACGGAACAAGATACTGGCAAATGTGTCTCCAAACATGGGATGCTAGAACAACGTAGGGTATTATAGCTCTTGTATAGAAAATCTGTCATATAATAGATGAAGTTTTGCTTTAGTTTAGCTTTTGTTATGTGTACATCACGTTCATTATGTTTTGTGCTTACTTGGGCATGCGTTGGGAGGATCATTAATTTTTCTATAGATGTTTAACTTATTTTTATTTGATTAAACAAAAGCAAAATTTGAAAATACAAGTGCAGTATGCAATTTAATAAAAAGCATAAGTGAGAGCTAGTCGAATATCAATAAGAGATTGTTTAAAGCCATATATATGCGTAGAAATTTAGGTACATGGTGCTTATGACACAATTTACTCAAATTCATGCATTTTTTGTTGTTGTCTGAATTGCAACAAATTGGACAGGAAGGTCATGCGACGATGGTATGTGGGAAGGTCTGCGAAAGAGTGGAAATGATTGTTGTCTAGATTCTAATGATTCAAACTATGTCGGCAATATTGAGGTACTGACTTAATCTTTCTCTATTACAGTTGATTCAAACTACGTACACATTTACTTGGCCCTTTTTAATTACATTAATCATGTTTAAACATTTGCAGGGAAATGATGGTTTGGAACGTCGTAAGCGTGAAGGACTAGAGGGGTTCAAAAAGAATGCAGAAATGATAATACAAGAATATTTTGGCACAGATGATGTCGTGTCAACTGCTAATGAACTGAAAGAACTTGGTTGGCCATGCTACCACAATCACTTTGTCAAGAAGCTCATCTCAATAGCCATGGATAGGCATGACAAAGAGAAAGAAATGGCTGCAATTTTGTTGTCCACTCTATATGTTGAAGCTATTGAACCACCCCAAGTTTACAAAGGCTTCAGTGAACTGGTGGCTTCTTCTGATGACTTATCTGTAGACATACCTAATGCTGTAGATGTTCTTGCTCTTTTCATAGCCCGAGCTGTGGTTGATGACATTCTTCCTCCGGCTTTCCTAATGAAACAAATGGGTACTCTGCCTGAAGATTCAAAAGGAGTAGATGTTATAAAAAACGCAAAGAAGGCCTACCTGTCAGCTCCTCTACATGCAGAGAACGTAATGCACAGATGGGGTGGGAGCAAGAGTGTTAGAGTAGAAGACGTAAAAACTAGGATAAACAATCTGTTGTCGGAATACACAGTGAGCGGTGATATGGCAGAGGCTTGCAGATGCATCAAGGATTTGAAAGTCCCCTTCTTCCACCATGAAATAGTTAAACAGTCTCTAGTGCTGGCTATGGAAAGAAGATCGACTACAGGGGCGCCCATTCTTGATTTGTTGAAAGAAGCTGCTGAAGAGGGGATAATCAACGAGAGCCAAATGTCGAAAGGATTTAGTCGACTTATTGACATAATTGATGATTTGTCTCTGGATATTCCAAGTGCAAAGAGATTACTGCAATCGTTAATCTCTAATGCGTCGTCTGAAGGTTGGTTGTCTGCGTCCTCATTGAAGTCACTTTCTTTCCAGCCCGAGAAACATCTAGAAGACGATGCTGCTACACTCTTCAAGATGAGGGCTACGTTAATAATTCAAGAATACTTCTTAGTGGGTGATATTCTAGAGGTCATCGATGGCTTAGAATCGGAAGTTTCTACTCCAGAGTCCAATGCAATTTTTGTGAAGAGGTTGGTAACTTTGGCAATGGGCCGAAAGAATAGGGAGAAAGAAATGGCTTCTGTCCTACTGCCATGTCTAAGTTTCCCATCAGATGATATTATGACTGGCTTCCTCTTGCTAGTTGAATCTGCAGAGGACGCTGCTCTTGATAATCCTTTCGTTGTAGAGGACCTGGCTATGTTCTTAGCGAGGGCAGTGGTAGATGAAGCATTGTCTCCATCGCATCTGAAGGAAGTCAACCTGCAATTCGATGGCTCCAATCCTGCTGGCAACAAAGCACTTCAAATGGCGCAGTGTTTGCTTAAAGCCCCTCTCTCCAGCGAGAGGATACTGAGATGCTGGGGTGGTGGCGGCAGCGGCAAGCCAGGATGGGAAATTGAGGACATCAAGGAGAAGATCGACAAGCTGTTGGAAGAGTACGATTCCGGCGGCGACATGCAGGAAGCCTGTCGATGCATCAAGGAACTCGGAATGCCATTCTTCCACCACGAGGTTGTCAAGAAGGCACTGGCGACCATCATGGAGAAGAAGAACGAGAGGCTATGGAGCCTACTCCATGAGTGCTTCTCCACTGGTCTTATCACAACAAATCAAATGATGAAGGGATTCCAAAGGGTGGCAGGATGTATCGATGACTTGGTATTGGATATTCCGGACGTCGAGAAGCAGTACGTGCAATATGTGGCGCTTGCCAAGAAGGAAGGTTGGTTGGACCATTGCTTTCCTTCTACGAGACCAGATTCTGTAGCTCTCGACTTGTGAAGTTCCTTCCTCCCTCGATCAACATGCAAACAAAACTACAGTTTTTACCCAAGTCTCTGTACACTACTGTCGAGGCTGCCCATCTTCCAGTTCACCAAATATGTAGTTGCATGTAAGAATGGTAGAAAATATTAATATATACACATTTGGTTTACATGATGGAGGCCATGCAGTTGGTGTTATGAGGAATGCATGATTTTGTTACATTTAACTTTCTCCTGGAAGCTTGTAAATCCAGTCGTGATGCATGGGTTAAGCCGCGGGAAGTGGAAAATTAATCCACAGAAATTGCCAATAAATATATATGTTGGAAAGGAGACTCCATTTTTAATTTCAAAAATCAAACTACTATTACATTGGAACTATTACAACTAGATTATCCGACTGCAATTTGATTGCATTTTTTTGTAGTTTGGTAACAAAATATTGTTTTGAGACTAGTATTCTTTTTTTCCCCTAAAAAGATGGATTTAGAGACAAAATAAATGAATACACCAAATGCTTTTGTCTACCAAACCCAAGAACAAAATGGAAGAATATCGATTTTGGTTCAAACTAATTCAACTCATGATTCAATCTGATTTAACTAATACTGATGTCATCATGACATCATCAATAAGTGAATCGACAATTAGATCGACCTAATGTTAAATATCTGGTTTAAAATCCTGTTTAACCTGATTTTCATATTATTTCTACAAAATATAAACATCTTTCCAATATATACAGATCTGATTTTGGTATAAAAAAAAGTCATATGAAATGGTAAATATGAAACCAATAGCAATATAACATACTAACTAGCATACATAATAAATCATGATTGTATGATCTAAAGACAAAAAGGATTATACAAGTAACCATAATCATGTTAAGTTACATAGTTTAAAACTAAAAATCCACTAAATAAGAAATAAAGAGCTAGAAACTAATTTCAAATGTAATTCTTCTCATGAAATTTTAGAAGCCAGATGGTTTAATTGTTTGGTTCAACCAAGTAGTTTAACCAATTCAAGGCGACTCAAAGCGATTTACACTAGTTTAATCATTCAATTAGTTTTCTCTCTTAAAAAACCAGATATTCAACTAGTTCTAGTTCAATCCGATTGAATTAGTTGGTCTGGTTCAGTTTTTAAAACCTTGTTATTGTATAAATATTTTTTTTCAAAAAACTAATCATTAGATCTCTGTAACATTTTGAAACCTATGTTAGTACTTAACATTTTTAAGTAATTGACCAATAATGTATTGAATCTAAATTCAAAATTTTAATATATCCATTTCCAATGAGCACTGACGGATGTTTACAAAATGGCTTCATTGAGAAGAAGTTTCAAGGCTGCAATTCATGGAATAGCTTGGGGGTTCATGATATCATATGGATGAAGCTATTCTTTTCATAATTATGATTTGTTGTATTTCAACCCTACTTTGTTTGTGGTTCTTGTTGATCAGCTCTTTTATTATTTGCATGTTAATGAAATTTCTGAGTCATGGAAAGGCTTGGTATATAAGTTATAGCCAAGTGGGACAAAATGACTATGACCAATATACCACAACAAGTAGACAACAACATCAATTGTGTAGTGTTCATGTTAAAAATATCAGAGTGCCTAATCTTAGGGAAAAATATCAATTCCTCGTAAAGAAGCATACATAGTGTAATTAATATTGATCTAATAGTTGCGATAATCCAACAATGTGAAAGTACATAGCATGGCTAGATGTTTGGTTGTGAGTTTGGTTGTACAAAACATTTTGTAAGCATTTGTTTTCCTTTGGAATAAAAGTAAAAATGTTGTCTAGCATGATCTTGAAATTTTTTGTACTCACAATCTTGCACAACCAGAGCAAGATCCACCTCAACCACATTGTAAACACCTTAATTCAAACTATCTTTCATTTTTAAATTTTCCTTAATGCCTTTGTCCTTTTTTTTTGTTATCATAGTTGTATTACAAAATTCATGCATAAAACCTAGAAATCAGAAGAGTAGCATACTTGACTTACTCTCGTTCAGATAAAACATCTTAAATTAGAGTGTTAACTGAAATCATTAAGAATGCACTCAAACCCCCATAAATCCATAAATAGCATCAAACCAAACACCACTTTTGAAACACAGGTTTAACAATTAATAGGTAACACGATTCTTTAGAATAGTCGACAATCATGTAATTATTTCGTGGCAAGTAGTAAAATCGAAAGCTTAAATAGCCTTCAAAAGTAACTTTCCATACACACACACATATTCACCTGAGCACAACTTTAGCATTTTAGTAGACACCTTCCTTTCTGGAAACATAGAGTTTAGCACTACAACCCCAACTATATGAGTCTATTTTCAAAAGTCTAGGACCCACCTATATATGACAAGTCTCTACGTACTGACTATCCGATAGGCCACATCACGGCATGACGTCAACGCCAAGCTATCACTCTCACATTAAATAATTTAATAATAAATAGGTAACACAAACTACAATACAATCCGACAACCATGTCATTGTTCCAAAGGTAAGTAGTTAAAACTAAAAACTTAGATAACCTTCAAGACACTTCCATACACTTGGGAAATAGACTATCCAAAAAGGTCTACTTGAGACACGGTGCAAAACCCTAGGTTCATCCTAGAATGCAAGAGAAATATGGCACTAGAAGGCCCTAACTACATAAAATTATTAATATAGGTGGTTAACCTCAAATAGGTGATTAAACTCGATTATAATCCCTTAAGCATAAATAAATTAGATAATCATGAAGAAAACCAAAGAAGAGAAAATACAAAAAATAATTAATAAACCATAAATCATGATAAAGAAGGTCATTAATCTTTAGTCATAATTAGCAAAACTATAATCTAGGAAATTATCCCGAATCTTGAAGTTACTTTACGAATGTCACATCGAAGTGAAGTTACTTTACAAACGTTGCATCAAAAGGATAAAAAATTTACTAACTAGATAGTCCTAAACGTGCACTTGACACACGTGAGCGCATGGGCCGACTCTAAGGCTCACATATCATGTGCGCGTGCATGGGCAAATCTTGGCGCAGTGTGCACATGCATTATCCATTTCTTTATCATTTTGTTTAAGACAAATTGTGATTATATAGGTTTAAACAAGCTCAACAAAACATCTATAAATGGAACTCAACTCCTCTCATTTTAAAAGGACCCGAACCAGAGAGAAGGGCCCGAAAGAGACAGAAAAGGGAGGAGGAACTCTAGAGAAAATTTAGAGAGAGAGAGAGCTATGCTAGTTTTCGAAGAGAAATTAGATCCTAGGTTCCTGTTATAGTGTTTATGAGCTAGAATTCCATAATGGAAGCCCAGTAGAATTGAGAAATGGTGTTTTCTCTTTTCTCAAAGGGAGACAGACACTCCATCAGTTATGTCAAATCCCTGGTAAAACTAGAAATGCAATATCAAAGTGAAATCTTTTCTTTATAATTCAAATACTACACTTTTGATTTTACCTTCTCCAACCCTCTACATATCATAGTATCCCATGTTTTCTTTTATCTAGGCATTCCATATCAAAAAAAAAAAAAACACAAAAAAGGTTTTATCTAGTTATTAGTCTTTCTACAATTTTATTTCTTATTTTCGAAGTTACAATGTGTCCCCAAAATTATGCAGGAGGATCCACTAATTAGTTAGTGTTCATATTACTATTTTAAAAACTAGAAGTACAAATCAAGGTTTTATTATAATGTATCTTATCGATTCCACTATCTTTCATAACATCGTGGTTATTTTCTTTAAAAATATTTCACTTACAGTATGTTATAGAAATAGATATAGTAGTGGAGGTTGTCCTTTCCAACAAACGAGTTGGAGGTACCAGTTGCAAGCCGCTGTCCCTAGTGATCCTTACTTTTAATCTTTGAATTTCGTATTGAGCACCTTACATGAGTCAAAAACAACCAAAAATAAGAAATTTTATTAGATTTTTATCTATTTCTACCCTTACTAACCTAGCAGTGTTTCTTTGTGTTGTCGGACAGACATTTTTCTCTAACCTCGATTTTGCAGCAGTAGACTCTCAATTCAAGAAGTTGAGAGCCTGCAAGCAAAGGCACGAACTCCCTCCACCCTTTCTCCGCAGCAGTGCAGACACACATATAACGTGATTTCGTAAAGGAGTCGTTTGCAAAACCCATCAGCAACTACTGTAATCATTTGGTTGTGGATTTTAAGTTATTATCCCCCTATAGTAATCCATTTAACTTCTGATTTTTGTTTGAGAAAAACTTACATCTGTGCAATTCATTTAATATTGAATAACATTGTCCCATTAAATCTGCAAATTCAGTTGAACCTGTAGGAGCTTTTGTCCCACATTTATTTTTCTCCTGTTCTTCCAACAGTGCTTTTGTTTCTGGATTTTTTAAGTACATCTCTAAAGCTTTATATTCAAAGTTATTACTATCAAATCATTTCTGCCATGTGTCTTTAACATTTTTTTTTT
>JAMKQA010037226.1:0-17452 GCA_024699735.1 Posidonia australis | reverse complement strand
TCTTTGTACCATGCAATCACCCCTCACATGGGTCCACATTCATACACATAAGCCATGTTTCAATATCTCATGGATCAACAAGACATCAACATGAACATGCCATTCATCACATTCTCAACAATTTCCCTATTTTTGCATGATTTTAACATGATTATCCATGATTTCCATCTTTAACCTAACATGCCTCAACCGAGGAAAAGAAGTAGAAGGAGGGACGCGTACCTGGCTTCGACGAGCCTCGCGTGTCCTCAAGCTCTGACGGTGCACGACACCAGCCAACCCCTGCACTCGTGTGACCACTCCCGACACGCGACCTCTCCTCAGCTTCCACACTCCCTTGCGCCCTCTCACTCTGGTTCTCCCCTCTACCCCCACACGACCCGCCTCCCTCTTTAAAGCCACCTCCGCGCCTGCCATCCCTCGAAGCACGCTGGTCCGCCGCCAGCCTCATTGCTCCGGAAGGGACAGGACGAGCAACCCTCCCGCTAGCCCACACGCGTAGGAGAGGACCGATTGCAAGTCACGGGCGCGGAGAGAAGAAAGAAAGGGGTCACGGGCGCAGTCGGCTCTTTGACTGGGTCCAAGCCCAAGCCCAAGTGGGCATCACTCCCAAACACGAGTCCCAATGCATAACAGACCCACAAGCCAAAGAAATCACACCACAAAGGAGAAACCTAGGGCACAAAACATAGGGAGAGACCACAGCCAACAAACACAACCTGGATTCGCCATTAATAAACCACACACAAATAAATACAAGAAATTCTATGGTTTATATTAAATGGAAAAACCAGGCACAGATGTTACAGTCTTGCACATCCATCTAGTTTTGTCTTGGCATTCGTATCAACATGATTAGAACACAATCTAGGCATAGCAAACATTCATTTGGCCTCTAGCAAGCGAATTAGACTAGAAAGACTGAGTTTCTCGGGTGTACGGGGGTGCCTAACACCTTCCCCGTGTGTAATAGGAATCCTTACCCATCCTCTGGTTAACAAACATTTGGCGTTCATGTTTGCGTCTCACTCATTCACATTTTGTGATTTGTTTGTGGTTTTCCTCGCCTTTCCCTTAAAAGACTAGGTGGCGACTCCTTTTCTTTCTGTTTTCATCCCATCTCGCGCCTTCGCCTTCTTGACATGGTTGTGGCCTCCTCCTCTCTGGCGTGACTCTGCATCGAATCGGCCCTAGGTCGGGGCCACGGTCACAGAAACTGGCGACTCTGTTGGGAAAACTCCTTGTACGTAGCAGATTCCGGCTTTCAGGTTAGTCTGTTTTGCTTGTTTCTTGAGGCTTTGATTTCATATGTTTGTTTGTTTGCCTTGCTTGTGATTGTTTGCTTACTTAGTGTGCTTTCTGCACTTTCTTTCACACATTTGCTTTGTCACTGCACACACATGCTATATATCTTGGCTTTTGATATGATGGATGTTTTCTTTTCACAATCATGATGCCACGACACTTGCACATGCTATGATCATGCCGTTTGTTTATTGTTTGCTTGCTTGCTTGCCTTGTGTGTTTTCTTCCCCTTTCGCACTTGACATGCCTAGGAGAGTAGAGATATGTTTGTTCCCCCCTTCTGGTTAAAATAAAACACACAAACTCAAAGAACAATTAATAAGGCAAAACTAGAGACCAATTTGAACTTTTCCCCCTGGTTAATAAAATGCAAGTAAAAGACACAAAGCATACTGTAGACACCTTGATTTTGAGGTGACTCATAAATAAATTTTCCAGATGTTGCTTTGGATATGGCAAACTCAATCCCAACAGCTAAACCTATAGCAGGCCGCAGCCCAATTAGAAATCCAGACAAGTAGGGGAGAGCACCAATATTGAGCACCTAGCTAGAGCACCAAGCAAGAGCACAGAAGTGGCGCACCTAACTGGCGCACCATCCTGGCGCACAGCCACTTCTCAGGTTGCTGGCTGCTGGCTTTCCACCTCCCATGTTTGTAACCTTCACCAGCGAATATGTTATGGAATCTACGTCAGGCTCTTCGTTTACGAGGCTGCCTGCATTCCATGGGGGTTACCATTGAAAAATCCTATACAAGGACCCCCATAAGCAGCCATTTGGGACCCTGATCAAGTTATTCAGCTCTCTTGGAAAACCTTAAGCAAGCCATCTCCTAATTCCAGCAACCCATTCTTGTGTTCTTGAGTATTCCCTTGCATTCTAAAGCATTTCCAGCCCTTCCAAAGCAACAAGTAGGAACACCTTGGACAAGGTAGGTCCCTCTCCTTCCTTTTATCTTTAATCCTAGTTCTTGCACCACATACAATATTCCATGAGCTTCATAAATAAATTTGAGTTTATATTGTTTACATGAGAGTTTTTATGGTAAGATGTTTGTTTCATATACAAGATACTCTACATGTAAGATCTATATGATAAAAATCTGCATCATTTAATTCCTATGAGTGGTTTTTCTTCTCTGTTTCTTTATACAAGGAACCATGATTCATGAGCATGCATTCTAGGAAGTAAGTAGCAAATATAATCTTTGTGTATTCATCATATGTATGTGGTTGTTAAGTTTATACATTCATTTCCTATCTTCTAGAATCTCATGCAAGTACTTTCAGCCATGAACCCATGATTTGCCATGATTGGAAACTAATGATAAAAGACATTCATTTGTTAGTGTTTCATCATGTTTTAGTCTCTTATCATCTGTATAAACTGATCTGGGTTAAGAAAAATCACTGATCTTTGAAATCTGGACTAGATTCTGAATCAAACTACAGTCTGATTCAGGTTTTCTGGGGAGCACCATTCTGTTTCTGGAGCACTAAACTGGCACACCAGAGTGGCGCACCAAACCAGAGCACCATTCTGGCGCACCATTCTAGAGCACCAGTCTGGTCAAAGAGTAAATCACCCTGTTTGCAACCCACTCTGCATGGTTTCTCAGATGATTTTGACTTTGATTTTCCTGGTGTTGATTCTCTGATATTACATGTCCTTGCATGCATGTTTTCAACCCAAGATGGCACTGTTTTCAAGACTTTTGCACTTTGCATACTTAGCCTATGGCTAGAAACTGGTAGGCTGATTGCCCCTTGCTCCTATATGGAGATTCTTATGCATCAGCCCATGATCCAAGTGACATGGCCGAACTTGGTTGTTTTCATTTAGCATGAATAGAATGTGATCTTGTGTGAGGTTTGTAGCCCTTGAACACAAGGTCCATAAATCTTCTCATGCTTGCATTTTTCTAGATTTTCAAAGTATATTTTCCTAATTCACAAAGACTTTACATGGCCGAACTTGGTCCATAAAACTTCTCATGGCCGAACTTGGTTACTTTACATTTTTTTTTCTGGAATGCATTTATATGACATTGCACTGCATGGATTTCTGTGTTTTCCTTGGCACATCTTTCTGGCCCCCACTAGAGCACTTAGGTGGCACACCAGACTGGAGCACCAGTCTGGCGCACCACACAGGCACACCAGCCTATTTTTCAGTAGCACACAACAGCTTTTCACACGGTTTTAGCATGCTTTCCTGTTTTGATTTACTTCTGGTTTTCTCTGGCTTTCTTCCCTGGGTGTACCAAGAAGACCCTTTTCTGTTTTTAAGCCTTTCCATGCATGATAACTCATACATTGCATATAGTAAAGCAAGGATGAAAATCACTCGATGTTGTTAGATCTTTTGATCATATCCGTGCAATATCCTTGCACCATGGCTTGTCCCATTACACGAGTGACATTTCTGAGCATTATGACACACCCTACAACCCATGCACTCCTATTTAGCATAAGACATCATTCACTTAAGCATGGCATTGCATATCGCCCTCGGGTGTACAGAAAAGGCTACAAAGTCGACATTCCATATAAGTAAATGAGAAACCCATAGAAAGACCAATTTATCGGGTGCACGAGGGTGCCTAATACCTTCCTCGTGCGTAACAAGGATCCTTGCCCATTTCTAGTTTAAAACCTTCTTTTTCATTGGCTTATTTGCATGATTTGAATGTTTTTAAATGGTTTTCCTCGTCTTCCATTTTAATAGACTAGGTGGCGACTCCTGCACCTTTTTTTTTTTTGCCGTGACTTTGTCGATCCTCGCGCATTTGGCCTTACGCGTCAAGCCCCGAGGCTGTCGCCGGCATGGTTACACATACATGCATGATTCATTCATATAAGTGCATGCATTCTTGTCCCCTGAGTCCACCTATAGTTTGCGAAGGACAATTCTGGTAACCTATTCTATGGCTTTAGCGTGGGTTGTGTTGCTAGTTTGTCCCCCTTGTTCGGGGTTGTATCGGTGCTAGTAGAGAGTACAGCTCCATGCTACTATAGGAGACGAGGCCACCAACGCACCACCCGTTCACTGCCTGCGCTTTGCCCAGGATTTAGAGCAGGAACCTTTACTTTCTTGCCTGTGTCGGACACCTATTGACCCATGTGTGATCCTGGAGTAGACGACCTTCTAGGAAACACTTAGTTGGTGAGAGAGTGCATAACAATTGCATCCATACGCATGTGCATTCATGCCACCATAATAACATTGCATTTATGTCTTGTTTTACTCACATCAGGTTTTCCTGATACCTGTTTGTGTCTTCCAGGATAGCGAGCGAGTTCCTCTGTCGGATCTCGAGCGTCCCTGTTTTCTGATTTCCCCTTTGGTGACAGATCTCGCCCATCTTTTTCTGAGTTACTCGTCGCTGCCAACGATAGCTCGTCCTAGGACCCGTCCTTGGCCTTATTGCCGCAGTCCGATTCTCACTCACTCTCGTTCCACCATGGCCCAGCGCCTCGGTGAGCCTTTGACTTCTGTTGCTCTTGAGGTGACTACCTCTATGGTCCCTCCTTTGACACTGATTTCTTCAGTCACTCCTCTCGACAGTCATTTCCTGATGGTCGGGAATTCCTTGGGGGCCGGAAACTAGCAGGCTCACTCCACTGTAGAGCCGGTCATCGAGGCCGTCACTGTGACGGCCACACACATTTCGGAGACCCAACCCTTATCTTATCCTCTAGTTGGACCTGCTACTTTTAGCACCCAACCACCTACGACAACGTCTTTGTTAGGATCTCTCTCTGCTGGACACTCTGAAGTCCCACCTCCACTTGGATCCTCTACGCCTTTTGCTGTGGTTTCTAGTACTGTTACCGATGGGTCTCGTGCCCTCCTCGACCAGCAGCTTCTTGAGCTCGCTCAAATGCTACAGGGCATGGGATTCTACATCCTTCCAGTTTCTGCTGCCCCTCCGGTGGTTCCAGAGGTCCCTATGTTGCCGTCACCTGCATATCATGCTGCACCCACTGCACCACCCCTCCGGCCATTGCCCCAGCTTTTTTCGACTTCAGTGGCGATGGGACCGATTTCGCCTGTAGTTTCCTCTCAAGTCACCATACAGGCTTTCTCCTATGCACTTGGTGGCCAGCCTTTAGGTTTGGCAGGGGCACAACATCCTCACATCTCATTCCCTGGATATGTCTCGGGACAGCAACTATACCCCACTCACACTGCACCTCACGTAGCACATCACACATCTCCCCTTTCCTCCCTGCATCAAAACCAAATTTCTACATACACCCGACAACACTTTGTACCAAGACACGGGTACGCCAACCATCATGCACTGACACCAGCAGACGCGATGGAGGATCCGGAGGAGCACCTTGGTGCGACCCTTGTGGCGTACGCAGGACCCACCCTGGCTGCATCACCTTCATCAGCCGCTCCAGATGCCCTCCATGCTAGGGTGGGCGATCTTGAGAAAGCACTTCGACAAGTGCAGCGAGGAGACTGCCAGACTTACCAATTCCAAGACCTCTGCAACTTCCCAGAGGCTACTTCCCCATCGAACTTCCAAGTCCCGGATTTCAAAAAGTACAATGGTAAGGACTGCCCTATCTCGCATTCAAGGGCATACTGCAGAGGTCTCGCACAGCTCCAAGCTGATGAGAGGTTACTGATTCGTCTTTTCCAGAAGAGTTTAACCAGTCCCGCACTGAAATGGTTTACCTCTCTAGATATGGCCCAGATAAAGACTTGGAATGACCTTAGTCAGGTGTTCCTGGAACAGTACTCCTTTAACTTCAACTTGGTCCCTAAGCGTGAGGACTTTGTCGCCACTAAGCAGAAGCCCCATGAATCATTTGGAGAGTATGTCGGGCGTTGGCGCTCTCTTGCTTCACAAGTTCAGAATAAACCCACTAATGAGGAATCCATTGAGGTGGCTATCCGGAGAGCGCAACCAGCCACTGGGGCCCTGCTTAGCATACAACCCATCACCACTTTCACATCACTAATTCGTGTAGGTGCTCGCGTAGAAAGTTTGCTGCGTAGTGGCAGCTTCCCCGCGCTCACAGCATTTGCCAAACAAGCCGCGTCCCCTGCTTTTGTCCCAGGAACAAGTGGTAGTAATACTAGCTTTGGCGCAAATGGTAACGCCAATAGTAGGAGGGATCCCCCTGGAACGCCGTTGCATACGTTGGACCTCCTGCAGCGCCTGTTAACGCGGGACGCCCATTTTAGCAGCACTTCATTTATGCACCCACACACAGAGCACCACGCACCTCTCACATTACCACGGTCGCCGAGCCAGTGTATCCCATCGCATCGGCAAGGCAAGGACCGTACCAAGGTCAAGCAAGACCGTGCCACACAGAGTGCCACTTCACACCTCTGGACAAACCCTTGAGCATCGTCCTCCCAAAGGTACAATCACTCCTAAAGTTCCCGGAAGTCCGCCCACCGCCATATCCACTGCCAAGGTGGTACAAGGCAGACTTATTCTGCAACTACCATCGTTCCATAAGGCACGCGATGGATAGTTGCTTCGCACTCCGACATGCTATTCAGTACCTGATTGACAATAAGGTCATTGTCATTCACACTCAGCAGATGGAATCAACGCCAGCATGAACACAAGCATCTACATCTGTCCCTGATCCCCCTAGCATTGTTAGACAGCCTCTCTCCAAGCATGACCGTTCAAATGCTCTAGGGACCTCTGGGATCCATGCTCTCTTTCTCACCCCGTCCAATGTTCCCACATTGGACCCTTCAAACTTCATTCATGATTTGTCTACCCCGTTTCCATAGTCTTTGTATCACTCTTTTCTCGAATGGTCAAGCTCCACAGTGAATATGATCCAACTCATCGCTAGACCAGAATATCCAACAACCCCGTTAACACACCCACCATAACTTAGTGCTCCAGCAATCCTACTAGCATACTCACCCCTACCAACCACATCAGTGACCCTACTAGCACAACCCCCTCCATCTATGGCACCAGTCACCTTGCTAGTTGATCCCCTCACACAGTCTCCCCAACCTATATCCCTACTAGTTTTACCGGATGCAGGCCTACCCTTTATTCGGCCAGAGCAAGTCACTAGGGCAGCTGTGCTCGTTAATTTGACTCAGAATATCCATCGCATGCCTTATAACTATGCCACGGAGATGTGTGGCGAGATCATGCGTTCGGGCCGAGTATACAAGGTCCCACCTCCTGAGCCTAAGCAAACCCGGCCTACTATAGATCCACCACAGCTAGAAAGCCATCCAGTGAAGCCTACCACTGAGGAAGTCTTGACAAAGTCCTCTTCCACCACAGCTAAGCCCGTAGTCGACATCACTGCTCAACTTAAAAAGGTAAAGGCCGATATTTCCATTTGGGACTTGATTCACACTTCGGCCGAGCACCGAGAGGCCTTCCTTCGGGTTTTCTAGGCCGCCCATGTAGCCCTCACTGTAGAACCTGCAGCCCTCGAGATGATGGTAGGTATGATTGCCACACCCCAGGTTATCTCCTTCACGTCCCAAGAATTACCTTGAACGGGGATCAATCACAACCAACCATTATTCGTAACCGTAACCATTTTCCCCTTGCGTACAGCAAGTAAGCTCGGATTCAAAGCCAAGGATATTGTGCCAGTGGTAAAAGGGATGGCGTCATTCGACAACACGCACCACGATGCATTAGGCTTGTTGGTAACCCCTTTTGTCATCGGTTCGGTTGAGTTTGACGTGGAATTCTACGTTGTGGATCTTGAACCTTCATTTAATCTTCAGCATGGGCACCCTTGGCTCCACAAGCATCAGGTCATCCCGTCGACTCTCCATCGAATGATAAAGTTCAGTTGGGGCAATAATATCGTTACCGTCACGACTGAAAACTTTGAGAAGGAGAAGATCGATGCAGTGTCAACCTTGTCCCATTAGACTGTCTCCTTTGACTCGAAGCCCTCAGATCTTCTATTTCTGGTTAATCGGTTTGAGTCGGTTAATTTCATTCCCAAATTTGAACGTGGTAGCTACCCACCTGTCCATAGCAACCCCTCCAAGATGGTCGAGAATTTATGTCGTCGCTGGGGATATAAGAAGGGGACACCTCTCGGGAAGTACAATCAGGAGATCGTGGAGCCTGTTGCCACTGAGGAGCGAAGAGATCGTGTAGGACTCGGTTATGAACAGTTGTGTCAAGAAGAAGGTTCTCGAAACTTGCGGAAATCGAAGCCGAACCACTCTCCCGCTTGCACTAACTTTGTTAATGTAGGCATTCTCAGTCTTGGGCAAAGTTCAGACTCGACGGAGCTAAAGCGAGACATCTCGTCAAGCGCAGTCGAATGCGTAAGCATCGAGGACTACTTCTCCGAAGAAGACCCAGACACTGCAGTATCAGTTCTAGCCACGATAGTTTCAGCTCCCACAGTAGTTTCAGTTCCAACCGCAGTCACAGTTCCAACCACCATGGTTTCAGTTCCCACCATGGTTTCAGTTCCCACAACAGTTTCAGTTCCCACTGCAACTCCAGTTCCAAGCACAGTTTCAACTCTAGTCACTATAGTGTCAGTTCTAGCCGTATCAGTTCCTGCCACAATCATGATGCCAGATGTGACAATTCCAGTTTCAACCATAACTACAGCTCCAGTCACTGAATCAACAGTAGTAGATCCAGCTTCTGCATAAGTTCCCATCACGACCTCAATCACAACAGTGATCCCAGAGGCAAGTTGTGAAACTTCTATAGGACATCATGTGTCAGATCCTCTTTCCCTGCACACTCCGACGCAAGTGATGCCCGCCCAGATCCAATTGTTGGTGTGGAGCATCGATCCCTACGTAGTACCATTGGCATCCACTGGTGATGGTCCAGAGGATGCATATTATGTGGATCTTACATCAGACGAGGATGAGGGAGCAGTCGTGGAGGCACAGATGGACGAGGTGCTCCAAAGCATGGAGGTTTTATTTCAAGAGTAGCTCGTCGTTTTGGCAGAGGATACCATAGAGGAAGTGAGGCACTGGAAAGGAAAAGTAGCAATGATCGAAGCAGCCTCTCCCTCGCCACAGCAATCCTAGGACCATTCCACAATCATGGTTCCAAAAGAAGGCGAAGAGACAGTTTACTCTAGACCAGACGAGTTAATCACTCAGCAGCCGGGAGGCGAGTCTAGATGCTACTAGCAACCCAAGCACCACCTTATGCATGGTGGGGGCCAAAAAAAAGACC
The DNA here is from genome assembly GCA_024699735.1 of Posidonia australis. Classification (NCBI taxonomy): domain Eukaryota; kingdom Viridiplantae; phylum Streptophyta; class Magnoliopsida; order Alismatales; family Posidoniaceae; genus Posidonia; species Posidonia australis. The sequence goes on along the minus strand of JAMKQA010037226.1, from coordinate 7,955 downwards.
ATGAGCTGAGCTTAGGGAAGAACGTAGGTGGCGTCACTCTAATCAGTCAGCATCAGGACAGCCGCCAATTAGCAGTACCCCTTGTAAATAGCAAAGATAATCTAAAAAAATTAGAAAATCGAGAAAACAAAAAAAAAATTAGAAAAACCAAAAAATTCAGCAATAAGTGAAGAAGCAGCATCAGTGAGTCAAGAAACATTTGACTTGTGAGAGGATACAAAACAGGATGACACAAAGGTTGCCTGCCGCCAGTACAAGAATACGAGAGTTAGTGTAACTCTCCTTTTGCATCAAAAGGGCCAAGCTTCAGAGCAGATTTGCACCTTCGACACAGTGGATCCTACCTTCCAGAAGGAGATGTTGTCCGAGATCGTGGCCTATGAAGAGGAGGATGACAATGGTGCACCTGGGGATGAAGACGTGCTAGTGGAATTCCAGCACCATTATAATGACCCAGAAGGCCCCGAATCTTCATGTGGAGGAGGAGACCGAACTCGTGAACATCGGGACCGCTGACGATGTCAAAGAATTACGCATCAGTGCAACACTCACCGCAAAGTTAAGGGTAGAATTCATCGCCTTCCCCAAGGAATACATAGATGTCTTTGCCTGGACTTACAGTGACATGGTTGGTCTAGATGTAGAGGTAGCAGTACACAATCTACCATTGAAGCCAGACGTCAGGCCCATCAAGCAAAAGCTCAGAAGATGGCGACCCCAGTGGCTACTTAAACTTAAGGAAGAAATTATGAAGTAGCATAAGGTAGACTTCCTTAAAATCGTCTTGTATCCAGAATGGCTTGCCAACGTCGTCCCAGTCCCAAAGAAGGATGGACGGGTTTGCATGTGCATTAATTATAGAGACCTCAATCGGGCTAGTCCGAAGGACGACTTCCCCCTACCTCACATTGACATCCTTGTAGACAATACAGACCGTCGGAGTGGTAATCCTTGAAGACATGGACCACATTGAGCAGTCAGAGCCGGTCAATTCGTGTTACTTAAAGAAGTACTACCAATGATGGAGAGTCGCATCCTTACCTTGCAAAGCACTCTAGCTGCATTCACGCATGTTTTATTCGTTTTACTCACACATTTTTGCTTTTTTCTCAAACTCATGTTTATTTTTCCCTTTGCACTCGTTACGCATGCATTGCATCAAAAAGCACAAAAAAGGAAAAAAAAAACATGCATCCATGCATAAGTGCATCCGCATCAAAGCCCGATGATGAAAAGCAGAATAGCTAGCCTGTTTGAGAAGGGTCTATACCTCTTCAGTTGATACTACCTAGACCTTCTAGCAAGCGAGGGAGCCACCACCCAACCATGGTCAGGCGAAATGTCCAAACTGCCCTAGGGACTTATACCTCTAGAGGGAGATAAAATGTTAGGGGCGAGAATGAGTGTGAGCCAAATTGAAAAAAATAAATACATCTACAAGGGTACAAAAGAAAAAAGGAGACAGAAGTTGAAGACAGAAGCTAGCCTAAATTGAAAGAGGCAAGTAGGTCAGCCCTACCCCATCACATACCTTGGGGAGGAGTTGAAGCAAGTATCCAAAGAATCCAAATGACCAAAGGGACTAGCCACCTCTCACATACAATTCTAACAGTTCCCTCCAAATTCAGATGCCCATTACCCCCAAACAAGGGTTAGAGTGAGCCTACAAGCCTAAGAGGGAGAAAAGAAATGAGTCAAAAGTTAAAAATAGGTTAAGTCCCCAAGAGTTTGGCACAAAGCCTAACCTACTGAATAACCTATTCTGGAGAACCACCAACAGCCTAGAAGTCTAGGTAATGTCTTGTGCATCGAGGTCTACCCAAGCGGCATGACAGGCGTTGTTAGCGTTCCACTTGGTTCTAAAGGTGATATAATATGACACTACCATTCTTGCATTCATTATCATTCATTCACTTTGCAAGGTCATGCTAGGTCTTAAGCTAGGGGCATGTCAGCTGCACTTTGGCTAAAAATCTAGCAGAGGTTGCTATACACCAGGGACATGCCAACTGCCTTTATGGTGATAACCTCCCTTGTCAACCAGGGGCATGTCAGCTGCCTATTGGTTGACCTACTTCGGGACAGTATCTTCATTTAGGACACGTTGACCGCTCAGTTGTTCAAGCCCATGAACGAGGACATCGGCAACCTTATCTCTCCAAGATCAAAACAGGATCTTTGGTAAATCCAAGAGAGATGAATCGCAAAGCATGACGATTCATGGCGGAGTATTAGGGGGTTATAACCACAACTTCCGACCTCATTCTTGTTCCGACAGAATTAGCAAGATCCTTTCCATGTCTTGTACAAAGCTTCAGAGTAATCATTTCAACTGTGTAAACAGTATCATCGAACTGTACTGTAGTCCTCTTAGGGTTAAGTGGAACGGTTGATCCCTTCAATACTCAATGACAACTCTGTCACCAAACAATCCCGGCCACCAGGGTTTGATGGCCTCTTCTCTCTGATTTGACACTTAACCTGGTCTGGTTGGTGGCATGATCTCTTCTTGAGGCTTGGCGCCCGAGTTAAGTGGCTTAATAACCGATAGTTTGGATTGCTATGTACTGATGGTCATTGAATGGTTTCCACAACCTTGGATTACTCATCCTTATTTTCAAAGCATTTATACAGTACTTTCTATCTACATCAGATTGTATGGAGCAAAGCCCTTTGTCTAATTGAAAGGAAATATTTTGATGATGTTCCGCAGGAGTTTTGTTTCTAGTTTCGAAGTGGCCTGAGTCAAGGAAAAGCCGAGGCTTCCTTGATCGAGTATGGGCTTCCCCATGATGGTTGTGCCGGCACGTTGCTCAGATGTTCTCTGGATGTGGATAGCGAAATTGACGGACAGTGATCGTGACAAGCTACGAACTTGGGATATCCCCTCAAAGTTCTTAGACATTGCGAATGTGGAGGTTTCTCAATATCTTTTGTGTGCAACTGCTCGTTTATGGAAGCCCACTACCCATGTGTTCTGCTTCGGAAGAATTGAATTGACTCCCACTTTGGAGGACGTCTGCCAAATCTGTTGCCTGCATAAGCTTATGGGGCCTACTATGTTTATGCGACGAGATGGATACTCCTCAGTATTGAGTGACTAGCCTATCAACCGACGATTGTAGTCGTCAACTCATCTATACTGATGGGTCAACTAGAATGTTGCAATTAGCATACTTTGACAAGGTGGTCGAGATGCGCACCTCCCTTGGTGATGAGCTATGGCTGAGAGGTTTTGTGGTCTACTTCTTAGGCGAGCTAGTTTTCAGCCACGGTCGGACCGTTGTGAACATCGAGGTTGCAGAGATCGCTTTGGTAGTGGTAACCCGTCTAATGGACTTGGCTCCAGTTATCCTGGCAGAGACTTACCGGACTCTAGACCGATCATTACATCGTTGTCGATATTTCTATGGTTACAGAGCTTTTGTACAAGTGTAGTTGGCCGCTCATTTGGGTGTAGAGATCTTATGCCCTCCACGGTTAGCCTTCCAATCTTATTGTCAATGCGGTCATGCTCGCACCCTCACATCATTTCACAAGGAGTATGAGCGACTAAAGAGCTTGACAAAAGACAAGGTGACCTGGTGCATCATTCCTTCGGCAACTCATAATTTCGAGGCTTTCTTCAATATTGCCGATATGCAGCTTGTCATCCTACCAGGGTTGACCGGTGGTATTGAGTATCATCCAATTCAGGTGATGCGGCAATTCGGATACCAATAGGATTCCTTCGTTCAAGGGATGATGCCAGCTCGCTTTCAGGAGTACCCTTTGAGCACTTATGCCATGACTAAGGAGCTATCATGCCTGTTAAATGGCTCCATTTTATCAGACAGCCTCACAGTCATAAAAGGGAAAGGTTGTTCAGTTGATTATGAAGCCGAAATTAAAGAAACCTGGTCGATCTGTGGAGCACCTCCAAGCCATACATTGTTTGCCAAAGCCAAAGGCTCTAAGAGGTCCAGGGATGATGCAGAGTCTTGATATCATTGTCGTATTATTTGTTGAACAGTATAATCACCGCATTGTATTTGATTACTATAGTTGGGTCATTGAAACACTGGTATCAGTTTGATTGGATGCTTATGGTTGAATTGAAGCTGGAATTGTCATGACTGAAACATGTGCTTGGCTGGTTCAAACTATTGACTTCTTTTCCTGTCGACGTGGCACTGAGGTGTACCCAAAAAATAACCGAGAATGTTATTTTAGTTTGGCACCAAAGACTGGACAAACGAAGCCATCATAGGCTTTTGTACCAGGTAGGAGGGATTCCAGTATCCCATCCCAGGTTCGATCCGGACGGACGAATCTCACTGCCACCCCTCGCCTTTGAACCGCGACCCTTACAGGCGGATTCAATGCCACTTTTCCATCTTCTTCTAGACTACCAGACGGAGTTTAGATGGTCCCAACCCAGATTCTAGACTACCGGGCGGATTCAAGGCCACTTTTCCCTCATTCTGGACAACCGCAGCCACGACCCACGATCCCCTCGTGCCACCCATCCCTTAAAGACCTAGAGAAACCACCCAGGGAGAGGCATGGGAGGAGATCTGGATCAGAACTGGAGAGAGCGGAGAGGAGAAACCAAAACAGAGATCGCCGGAGAGTGAGAGAACCTTCAGGCCTTCAATCCGCAAGCAATCCAAAGCCCTTCACCCTCGACTACCAACCTGCGAAGGCATCCTACCCCAATCTCCCAAGCCAACAACCATCTTTTTCCAGCAACCGAAGCATCGCCAGAAACGTCGCCGCTGCCACTAAAGATCGCCGGGGAGGAGATCTCGCGCATCAGGTAACTCTTCCTCCCTTTTTTTTTTCAATTCATAGCATGCCTTTTAAAACCCTTTAGGCCCCTGGAACACGCCAAGGCGGAGCAACGCTCCTCGCACGCCGTCGACCCACCCTCCAGTGGTGGGTTCACCCTACCAGCGAGGCTCCGGGCCTCCTGACCTCAAGTGGGGCCCCCTGCGGGCCTCTCCTTCCTTTCCCCCTCTTCTTCCTCCTCCTCCGGTCTCCCTCCGTTCTAGAGAAGCCTTGCTGACGGTCAGCCAGCCCCGTCGCTGTCGTCGCAGCTAGCCGCTGCTGCCGTTTGCCGTCGAAGATGCCCCTAAGCGCACCAGGCCACCTCACTCTGCAATGATGACCCAAAAACCTCCGCGCACCTTCCAGGAAAGCCCTCGTGTTGCCGTGCCCTTGCTCGGACCTCCACAGCCACCCGATGACTCGCCGCTGCCATCGTCACCGGAGTCCAGGTGGGAGGAGCACTCCAGACCTCCTTAGAGCTCGTCGCTGCCCTCCGAAGCCTTGTCGTTGCTCCCCAGAGCTTTCCCCGCCTTCTATGCGTCGTTCAAGCCTCCAGAGCACCGCCACGTCACACCGTTGTCTTCTCCGTCGTCGTTCTGAGCCCTTCGCCGGAGCGCGAGGTGGGGGGAGGCCTCAGGCCTCACCAGCCTTGCCCAACCTCTTGAGGATGATCGTCGTGGCCCTCTAGAGCTTTCCCAGCCGTCGTGGGCCCCCTTCAGCCGCTGAATCGCCACCGAAGCCTCGTCGGAGAGATCGTCGAAGGGAGAACGCCAGCGATCCTCTGGCGATCTTCGAATAGGCATTTTTTGGGCCCAAGCCATTTAGTTTAGGTGTATTATTTTTAGGCCTTTATTTTATTACATTTGAATCCTTTTTTATTGCATATGGGTCCAGACATTTTCCCTTTAATCCCTGTAGTTTTAAAATACTTTCTATTCTTTTATTTTCTCCGTGAGATTTGCATGTGACCCCCTGAATAGTTTATCTTTTAATTCAGAACATATTAATGCATGTTTTTACCACATATAGGTCTCTAGAGCTTGATTTTCATTACATTTAGGTCCATAACATTTGCATTTAGCCCTTGAAACCTTTTGAAATAAGTTTTCTCTGTGAAATTTGCATTCTAGCCCTTGAATATTTTAAAAATCACATTGATAATCCTTAAAACTGAGTTTTTAGCACATTTAAGTCCATAACATTTGCATTTGGCCATTGGAATCTTTTAAAGCAAGTTTTCTCTATGAAATTTTCATTCTAAGTCCTAAAATATTTAAAAATCACATTGTCTGTTATTAAAATGGAATTTTCTTTACAGTTTGGTCCTGGTCTTTTGCATTAAGCCCCCAGAAGTTTAAAAAACGAGTTTTTCATGTGTATTTTGCATCCTAGACCTCAGGAAACTTCATAATTGCACTGTTCAACATAAAATCACAATTTTTATCACATTTAGGTCCAGAAATTGTGCATAAAAGTCCCTAGATTCACATCAAATCATTCCTGAACATAAAATTTACATCTTGACCCTTAGATTAATTTCAAATCCATTATTTAGGGTTTTAGATGTTTTCTTGCATATCTTGGAATATTTTTCATACATTTCATCTCATGTTTTGCATTTAATCACAGATTCTATTCAAAAATCATGTTTTCATTGAGATTTGATCCTTAGCCTTACATTTTAGCCACATTTGTACTCATGTGTGAATTTTGCACTTTAGACCCTGACCTTTCAGGAAATTTTCCAAGTACAACTTTTACGTCCCTATGCCACATTGACATTGGACGCATCATTTGTATGTTAGAATAGGGGTCATGAACATGTTTTTCATCTAGTTTCTCATTCCTCTCTGTGAATTTTGCATTTTGACACTTATGTTTGTCCTTTATTGTATTTACATCAGTTTGTTGATTTTCTCCTCCATGTTTCTTGCAAATAACATCTTCTAGGTATTTGACACACATTTTAGGCCATGCATCACTCCCATACAAGCATTTATCACATCTGGCCGGGGAAATGACCAAATTGCCCCTGTGCCTACAATTTATGAGCATGCATCTCAATCATTGCACTCAATCTTGCATAGTCCCTGTCTAAGTCATTCTTTAGAGTTTTTGCACATTTAAGCACTTATCCATGCATTCCATATCCTTTTTCCTCACATTTGTATTTAGCGAGCCGGCATCCCATGCCTTTTCTTTAGTGGATTTCTTTATTCCCTTTGTCTTCAGAGTTTCTCATCCAATATCTGATTTGATTTGCTTTAATCCTACATTTCAGACTTTTTGATTTGATTTGGATTTCATCACCCGAGGGCCTACATTAACAGGCCTGAGGGCCGACACACTACAAGAAAAATTAGATTTTGCGAGGACAACTAGCGAGGACATGTCCTCGTAATAATCTAACGAGGACATATAGCGGGGATTTTGCGAGGAAATGTCCTCGCAATACCATAGCGACTTTTTTGCGAGGATTTTTTTCTCGCAATGTCCTCGCTTGAATTTAGCGACTACATAGCAAGGAAATATCCTCGTTAATGTCCTCGCTAATTCAGGTATAAAATACCTCGACGCAGGTCATTCTGCCCCTTTCTTTCTTAACCAAAATTCTCGTCCGTCCGCGTCTTTTCCGCCTCCTCCGCCGCCGCATCCTCCTCCCGCCTGTCGACGGTGCTCCTCCATAGCACCTCCTCCTCCTCCTCCTCTCGCCTGTCGATGGAGCGAGCCTCCTCCCGCTTGTCGACCATACAATCGCAGCACCTCCTCCCATCGCAGCACCTCCTCGAAGCGAGTCTCCCCCCATCGCAGCACCTCCTCGAAGTGAGTCTGGTCCGCCTTCTCTCTGTTCTGTAATGGTTTTCTGATTTTAACTCTGGCGAAAGATCATGGAAATGTAGGCGAATAAATCGTGGATTTTATATGACTGAAATGTTATGCAATGTTGATTTATACAATGTTGAATTTGTTTCAAGCTGTGTTTATTAGAATAAGTTTGTTTCGTTTCTCAAGCCGTGGATCATCTTTTTATTTCTGCTTTTCTTCTTCAGTCGTATCCAGTTACTGTTGAAACAATACTGAAACAATGTTTTCCATTCGAGTAAACAATGCTAGCTAACAATTAGTTTATTCATAAGCATTGCATT
>JAMKQA010037225.1:0-14699 GCA_024699735.1 Posidonia australis | reverse complement strand
GCACGGATCACACATGCATTCTGCATTTTGTTTTGTTTCGTGATTTTCTTGTGTTTTCTTGGTTTTCCTCGTCTTTCCATTAAAAGACTAGGTGGTGACTCCTTTCCTTATCCTTTTTGTCTTCCCTTTGGTGTTTCCGAGTCTTGTTTCTTCCTCCGGATTCACCATTTTTGCCATGACTGTATCGGACCTCCCAGTGTGTTTTCGCACACCGGAGTAACGTTTGGTGAACCGCGCCTAGGGGTTCCACCAGCATGGTCACACATGGTCTATTGTGGGGAGCTGCTGCTATTTAAAGGGTTGGCTAGGCCCTTTTGGAACATGCTTTCCAAGTATTCACTCTGACTCCTCTCCAAGATAAATTGGAGGGACAGTGTTACCTGTCACGCCTCTTTCTTTAGGGCTGACTTTATCTGCGACTTCTGTCTTCTAATTCTTTTATGCCCTTTCACAGATATATATTTTTATTTTATTTCTCACGCTCTCATTCTCACCCCTAACATTTTATCTCCCTCTGAAAGGTGTGAGGTCCTTGAGCAGCTTGAATATTTCACCCAATTCATGATGAATGGTGGATCCCTTACTCCCTAGGTTACCTGAATAGTATCTACCTGAGGAGGTGCTACACATTCCCAACATTGGCGAGCTTATTCCACTTATCATCACCGGGCTAAGATCCATGCATGTGATGATGATGCCAATCAACTGTAGATATATGCTATGCTGAACGGGAGTTAGTATGTGCTAGGATGCATGGCTACATGGATGTAGAAAGGCATTGATAAAATGAATTCATGCATGCAAGAAGGACAATGACAGTGTCGCAGAGTGAGGACACACGGTTTATGATCACTGATAGTGCTTTTTCAGTTAGCAAGAATTAACTGGCTCTGACCGTTTGATGCAGTCCATGTCCTCGAGGATGACGACTCCCCTAGAGAAGACTTGTTTGACCATGAATGGTCTGTGCTAGTTGGGTCTGAATTTGCCATGACCATCAGGGAGATGTATATCTCGCAAGACCAGGTCCCCTGGCAAAAAGCTTCTAGGTCGGACCTTCTTATGATAAGCTTTGGCCATGCATTTCTGATAGCATTGTGCATGATGCATAGCTTGCAACCGATGCTCATCTATCAAGTTCAGTTTAACAAGGTGATCCTCAATCCACTCTACCTCTTCCAACTCTACTTCTTTCAGGACTCTGAGCGATGGTATCCCCACCTCTATTGGTAGGATAGCTTCCATGCCATGTACCAGAGAATATGAAGTCGCTCCAGTTGAAGTCCGGACTGATGTTTTGTAAGCCCACAGAGCGTATGGGAGCCTGTCATGCCAATCCTTATGTGTATCCGCCATCTTTTTAAGAATCTTGGTTAGATTCTTATTAATGGATTCCACAACCCCGTTCATCTGAGGATGGCATGGGGAGGACCTGTGATGCCTGATATGGAACTCCTACAAGAAATCATCAACTCTTTTGGCTGTAAAATTCGTCCCATTATCAGAGATGATTGAACGTTGGACCCCATACCGGGTAATGATATTGTTCCTGATGAACTTTTCAGTCATAGAGGCAGTCACTGTCTTGTAAGAAGCTGCCTCCACCCATTTTGTAAAGTAATCAATTGCTACCAAGCTGTACTGATGTCCATTGGAAGCTGCTGGGTGGATAGCTCAAATGAATTCTATTCCCTAAGTTGAGAAAGGCTAGGGTCACGACATGCTGTGGAGCTGTTACGGTGGTGCATGAATAAAGTTGCCATGGACTTGACAATTGTAACATCTTCGCATAAATTGACAGCAGTCCGTCTCCATGGTTGACCAGAAATAACCTTGTAACATTATTTTCTTTTTCAATAATACCCCATTCATGTGTGGCCCACATGTCCAAGCATGCACTTGCAGCATTACTATATCGGCCTCCATTTTATTGAGACAGCGTAGAAGCATCTGATTGTAAGACCTCTTGTACAAGTGACCTGCTCCAAGCACATATTTTGAAGCCAGTCAAACCATGGTCTTTGTATCTATCACTGATGCATCTAGATGATGACTCCCGGTTTCCAGGTAGACTTTGATGTCATGATACCATGGGAGCTCTACTGTGGAGTCTGCTTCCTCTATGCTCATGCAATGTGCCGACTAGTCTGTGCAAGTTACCGACACTTTCACCATGTCATCCTCTGGTATGGACAACCAGGATGCGAGAGTGGCTAGTGCATCTGCGTAGGCATTCCTGGCCTTGTTCATAAAGGAAAAACGTATATCCTCAAACTCGGCCATTAGCTTTAAGAGATGGTTATGGTACGAAACTAGTTTCTAGTCCTTAGTTCTCCAGTTACCATTAACCTGTGAGATTACCAACATGGCATCGCCATGCACATGCAGTTCCACACACCATGTTCTAATGTAGCCCGCAAGCCAAGAATGCATGCCTCATATTCTGCCACGTTATTGGTGCATACAAAGGTTAACTTTCGAGCAAGTGGGATCATCTGGCCTTGTGGGGTCTCTAGTACTGCACCGATGCCCATCCCTCTCCTGTTAATTGCGCCACCAAAGTAAAGTTGCCATCACTCTTTGTCTCGAGGGTCTACTAACTCATCATCTTCCATGGCGAACAGTATGTCCTCATCGGGGAACTAAGTCTGCAGGGATTGATACTCTAGCAAGGGTAAATCTGCTAAGTGATCTGCCATGGCCTGCCCCTTTATAGATTTCTGAGTGACAAAAGTAATATCAAACTGACATAAAAGCACCTGCCACTTGACACATCTACCCACAAGTGTGGGTTTCTGAAATAGGTATTTCATGGGATCATGTCGGCACAACAATAGAACTAGATATGCCATCATGTAATGCCTCAGGTGTTGTGGCCCAAACGAGGGATAACAGACTTTCTCGATTGCGGTGTACTTAACTTTGCAATCATTGAATTTTTTACTCAACTAGTAAATGGCCCTCTCCTTGAGACCGTTTCATCATGCTGACCCAAGACTACGCCCATTGAATGTTGTGTTACTAACAAATAGAGTGACAGAGGACGCCCTAATGTCAGAGGAACAAAGACTAGTGGCCTTACCAAGAGCTTTTTGATTTTGTCAAAAGCTTCCTAACACTCTTCATTCCAGCAGATCTGTGCATTCTTTCTCAAGAGCTTGAAGATCGGCTCACAAATTGGTGTCAGTTGGGCAATGAACCAGCTGATATACTGTAATCGCCCTAGCAACCCTTAGACTTCTTTTTCTATTGTAGGAGGAGGCATCTCGATGATGGCCTTAGCCTTGTTCGGATCTACTTCAATTTCTTTTTTGGCTAATGATATAGCCCAATAGCTTGCCTGACGACACACCAAATACACACTTGTTGGGGTTCAGTCGCAGCTTATATTTTTGCAAGCGTTTGAAAAGCTTCCTCAAACAAGCAATGTGTTCTTCAAGCTCCTTTGACTTGGCGATCATATCATCCACATAAACCTCAATGTCTTCGTGCATGGGATCATGGAATAATGCTGTCATCGCCCTTTGATATGTGGCCCCGGCATTCTTGAGCCCAATTGGCATAACTTTGTAACAGAACACTCTCCATGAGGTGATAAAACACGTTTTCTCCATATCCTCTTCTACCATTCTGATTTGATTATAACCTAAGAACCCATCCATGAATGACAACATTTTGTGTCCTGCAGTATTATCCACCAACACATCAATGTGCGGGAGTGGAAAGTCATCCTTTGGGCTTGCTTTGTTTAGGTCCCTGTAATCAATACACATTCGAACTCGACCATCTTTCTTAGGTACTAGAACCACATTTGCTTATCATTCTGGGTAGAGGACGACCTTTAGAAAGTTAACTTTGTGCTGTTTCATTATTTCCTCTTTCAATTTCAACAGCCATTGTAGTCTCCATCTAAGCAATTTCTATTTAACTGGCTTGACGTCAGGTTTAAGTGGTAATGTGTGCACCACTACCACAACGTCCAGTCCAACCATGTCATCATAACTTTTGGCGAAAATATCTGCATATTCTCGAAGGAGCTCAACAAGTTCTGCTCGAGCTTGTGTTGTGAGTCTGGCGCTTATTCGCACTTCCTTGACATCTTTAGTGGTGCCAATGTTTACAGACTCAGTTTCTTCTTCTACATGCAAGTTCGGGCCTTTTGGATCATCGTCATAAGGCTGGAATTCTGGCACGTCATGACTTTCTTCATCTATTTTTGCATCATCCTCCTCTCCATATGCAATAAGTTCGAGAAGGACTTCCTGCCGGAATGAGAGATCTGTGTCTTCAAAGGTGTGCATTTTCTCAACATTCTTCCCTTAATGATGCTTTTAAGTGGTCATTGTGACTCTAGTATTCTTGTATGCACCTCTGATGATCTCAGATTCTACCATCTCCAAACTTGTAGATGTATCTGGCTGTTCTACTTCTTTTGCAGCCATATTATGTAGACAAATGTTTTTATTTTTATGATTTTCTGTGATGGGTGGGCAGCTGTCCTCTGATTGACTGATGTGAGTGCTACCGTCCGCATTCCCTCTTGAGCCTAACTTAGGATCTTTTTTTTGGACCCCACTACTTAAGTGGGGCTAGGACTAATAATACCACCTAGACCTGCCTCCCGACTGATGGGAGATAAACTCCTCTAGTCTAGTGTTTAGTGATCTGTTCTCTTCCAGGGTCATAATAGCAGACTAACCCTATGCAATTGCTTGCTCTGCAGTGTGTTCTGTCATTATTGCTTTCCCCTTTCTGTGCCTGAGTTCACTCTGTGTATCCTCCACCAGTACTACTAACTGCTCCTGAAACAGGACTTCCAAAAAGCTAAGCATGCTGTCAACTTGTGCTACTACAGCATCACCCTCATCTTCATCAGAAGCGAAATCCACATAATTGGCACTAGTAGTTTCTAATACCTCAAGTGGTAATTTCAGTTGTCCCGACTGTAACCCCTTCAAAGCTGACTGATATAATGATGCTGCTACTGCTGAGGCTACCCCTGTTGAACCCGAGATTGCAGTCGGACCTATAAGAGGGCCTTCGGCTGACTCCGGAGGTGGCAATGCTAGTATAGCTGCCCCTGGTGACATGGACGATGTCGAATCTGCTCTAGAGCCCACAATTTCCTCTTCAGAGTAGTAGTCTTCAATGCATATCCACTCTGATCCACTAACTAATTTAACCTGTTCTGACTCTACAAGCACAAAACTCTGATTGGGATCCAGCAATCCTACACTAACAAAGTTAGTTAAATCTCATGCAATAACAAGCTTTCGAAACTTACAACGTCTTGAGCATCCGTCCTGCAGTTTCCACTCGTATCCCAGCCCTTCGAACTCTTGTCTTTTATTTGAGGTGCTCCTTTCTCGTATCCCCACCTCTAACACAGATTCTCGACCATCAAGAATGGATTGCCAAAAGCGGCCAAATGGCTAGCATGCTCGAGAATCAAAATGAAATTGACTGGTTCAAAGCGATCGACACGGTAAAGCACATCAGAAGGCTTAGGGTCAAAATGGATAGTTTGGAGGGATACCGAAGAGACTGCCTCAACCTTCACCTTTTCAAAGTTTTCTGCCATCACAACGACAATGTCGTTGTTCCAGTGGAACTTAATCATTCAGTGAAGGGTTGAGGGGATAACTTGATACTTGTGGAGCCAAGGGCGTCCAAGTAGAAGATTGAAGGATGGCTCGAGGTCGACAACATAGAACTCAACCTCAAAATGGGAAGGACTAATGATTAAGGGAATGATCAAAATCCCTAGAGCATCATGGTGTGTGTTATCAAATGCTGTCATTCCTTTCATGGCTAGAGTAATGTCCTCGGGTTTAAATCCCACCTGATTTGCAGTTCGCGAAGGGTAGACATTTAAATAGACGCCATTATCCATCAAAGTAAGAGGAACACGGAAATTCTGGTATTGCACCGTGATGAACATGGGTTGGTTATTATTTGTCCCTACTGGGGGAAGCTCTGAGCTAGAGAATGAAATCACCTACAGTACGGCTATCATCCCTACCATACTTTCCAAGGCTAATGGTTGTATTGTTAGGGAAACATGAGCGGCCTGGAAAACTTGAAGAAATGCCTCTCGGTGCTCAGCCAATGTATGGATTAGGTCCTAGATGGAGATATCTGCGTTAACTTTCTTTAATTGGGCCGTAATGTCAGCTATAGGTGGGTCAGTTTTGGTAGTGGTGTAGTTAACTCTTGGGATTGCCTCTTCAGGGATTTGATTGGGAATCTGGCTTTTTGGTTGGGAAGACGAAGTTGTGGGCTGGCTAGGTTTGTTTTCAAGAATTGAGGCCTTGTACACCAGTCCTAACTGCGTTACCTTGGCACACATTTCTGTGGCATAACGGTAAGGCATGTGGTGAGTATCCTATGTCAAGTTAATGACCACAGGAGCACGGGCCCTCAATTCCACTGGGACCGAAGCTGATGAAGTAGGTATTGCCGTTTGGTGGGCCAGGTCATGCTTTGGTTTGGCTAGCAAACTGATTGTCAGTGGAGTGGATTCCATAGTAGGTTTTGCAGCCATGTGCCTTGGTCTGGCAGTCAGTTGGATCATATTGATTGCAGAACTAGAAGCATCAACAAAAGACTGACTAAGCTAATAAGGGAACAGATTTGAGACATCATGGATGAGAAGAGAAGGGTCAAAATGTGCAGCCTCATTAGAAGAAAGAACATGAATTCCAGAAGTTCCGGGTGCATGCTCAGGCAAGGGTCAGTTGACTATATTGCTATGTGTAGATGCAGAAGAATGAAGTGTCGAAGCAGTTGGTGCAGACTCTACCTCCTGTGTATTGATGGTGATGACCTTCTGGTCAACCAAATCCTGAATTGCTCCTCTAAGTGTAAAGCAGTTAACTATAGTGTGCCCTGCGGCTCTATGGTAATTACAGTATAAATCCGCTTTAAACCACTACGGAAGTGGGTTCGGTGGTGGGCGAATTTCTAGAAGCCTCAAGAGCGATGCAACCTTAGGAAACACAACACTCAGTGGCTCAACCAGAGGAGTGAAATTCTACTAAGGTCGTCTTGGTCCTAAGTAGAACCCCTGCCTTGCCGGTGCAGGCTGGTAGAGTGGCTCAGTGGTGATGGTGATTTGTGATGTGCGTGGTGCCCTAGGTGTAGGAGTGTAGACTACCTGACTCTATACTGGCGAGCTCACCACACTAACTGGCATAACGGGAGCTCCAACATATGCTATAGCATTCTTGGTAGTATCCTTCTTCCGTGCATGCCCCGTGTTGGATCCATTGTTGCCGCCATTGTTGTTGCTAGTCCCGCTTGGAGCTATGGTTTGCTTGGCGAATGCCGCTAATGCAGGAAAGTTTCCATTATTCAGTGAGCTCTCGATACGAGTGTGTAGACACCCCAATTTCTCAATTTTTGTAGGATGGAGATGTGGTGGCTGAGCTCTAACCCTAATTGAGTCCTTTAAGCCCATTAAGGCCCACATAGGCCCATTAAACCCTAATTGAGCCCACTTTGGCCCACAAGACATATTTAGGCCCATTCAACTCATTATAAGCCCATTTAGTTCATTTGGGCCCATTAAAGCCCACATAGGCCAATAGAGGCCCACATAGGCCAATAGAGGCCAATCAAGTCCATCTTGGCCCCAAAGTCCATATAGGCCCATTAAGCCCATGGAAGTCCACAATAAACAACTCAGCCTATTTTCTTTCTCTTTCTCTTCCAACCAAACACCCCACCTTCTCCTCTCTATTTTCAATTTTTTTCACTCACTGTTTTACCAACAATTCCTCAACCCATCCCTCTCATCTCACCATTCTTCTTCTCATCAGCCACAGAACCCATTTCTCCTCACTGATCTGACCAGCCACTGGGCCATTTCCTCAGCTCAAGCCCCACTAATCCAGCACGAACCAGAGCAGCCAGAGCCACAGGATGAGCCGCCGTGAGCCAGCACCGCCGTTGATCCCTATTGGTGAGCAAAGGGACAGCATGGAGGCAACTGTTGAGCTTCTTGTTGGTCTGTTAAGGAGTTGTTCGATTAGTTAGTGAGTTAGTTGGTGGTTTGTTAGGTTTGTCAGGAATGGGTGGTGGTCTGTTACAGTGGATCGTCGGGTTTTCTTCACCTATATAAGGAAGGGTAGAGGCATGATTTTAGAAGACTTTTGGCACGAGAGATAAGAGAGCTGTGAGTGCTAGAGAATTCCAGAGAGAAAGGGAAGCTCGCAGAGAGGAGAGAAGGAGATTCCAGGCACTCAGGCAAGTTGTAGAGCTCCATCAAGCCAGGTACGCCCCTCTCTGATCCCATCTACCTCTAAGCATAGTTGCCTAGGACCGCCTCCTTCATTTTGGACAATTCTGAGCCATCTAGAGCCTTCCTTTGGTCGGAAATGGTCCTTGGGGCTCACTGTCGCCGTTTTCCGACGATGTAGGTGGGGGGAGCGATCTAGGACACGACCCTGGCCCCCAAGCCTCCTCTCCTCTTCCTCTAGTCTCCTCGGTGCTTTCCCACTCCTTGGATCACCGCTCCGACACCTCCAGACAGCCCCGTACGAGAAGCGCTAGAGACGCCGTCGCCGAAGAAGACGACCACTCCAGAGGAGGAGCGTATGCCCCTCGCTGCGCAGCAAATCCCCGATGGTCCAGCCACACCCCACTATGTCCCGCAAGTCTTCCGGAGCTTCCAGGACCGTGCCTCGAGCTCTGAATCACCGTAGCCACGTCGCTCACCGGAGGAGGCCACAGCGGCAATAGGCGATCCCCCACCTTGCTCCATCAGCCTCCATTCTGCTCTAGAGGAAGCGTGGACACTCCCCAATGCTCCAAGATGCCTCCGCAACTGCTGGAACGCCCCGCCGCTGCCCTCCAGAGGCCCTTTCTTCCACGACGCCGTCGCCGAAGCTCCTCAACGGCGAGGGAGGTGGGAGGACCACTCCCACCGATTGATCCCTGATCCACTCCGCTGGATCCTCTCCTTTCACTCCCTTCTTGCTTCCCGTGAGGTCTGATCTAATATCAAACCAGGGGAAGGCCTTGTTTGCCCCCCCTGACAGTCGTCGATGGCGGAGCTCCATCGTCGGCGAACATCGTTTCTTTTTTCCTTTTTGGAAAGAAATAAAAACATTTATTTTAATAAACTTCTGAAACTTTATTTTCCTTACATTTAGGTCCTTTTGTATTACATATGGGTCCTTTTATTACAAATAGGTCCTCCATTCATTTTTCATAAATCATTCGAATAAAGTTTTAACTGAAAATATTACATTCTTCCCCATGAACATTTAAAATAATGTTTTCCAAGCATTAAGCTTTAGCAAAAGCCCTCAAGTTTTCTTTTAATGCATTTTATTCAGGAATTTTGCATAAGAGACCCTGAGCTTTCTTGAAATCTTTCTGAAAGTTCATTTTTCTGTGAAAATTGCATGAAAGTCCCTGTGTTCTTCTGAAATCATCCAGAATGCTTATTTTTACTGGTTAATTTGCATTTAAGCCCCTACATTCTTCTGAAATCATCTAGGATGTTTTTGCTGGTTAAATTGCACTTCAGCCCTATAAGTTTTGAAAACTTTTTTGAAGCATGTTTTCTCAGGGTAAATTGCATTTTAACCCTTAGTCTTTACTAAAATTCTTCTGGATGCTTTATTCTGCTGGGCAATTTGTAGTTTAGCCCCTGTACTTCACTGATTTTACTCTAAATGCCTGTTTTCAAGGGTAAAATGACTATTTTGCCCCTGAAACTTTCTGGAACTTTCCTGAATCATTTTTCTTGCATATTTTACCCTGAATTTCCACTGAATTGTTTTAAATGCATGTTTTAGTGGTAAAATTGCATTTTAACTCTTAGGAAACTTCATTTTGACTAGGATTGCACATGTTTGCACATTTGACCCCAGATTTCTTCATAATTGCATAGAATGTGTTTTCCTATGTATTTTTATGATTTAGGCTTCAAAATATCAGTTTTAATCAGAATTTGGGTTTTTTTTTTGCACAAAGGCCCTAGAATTCTCACTATTTACACACACAAATGCATTTTGCACATTTTTTCACATCTTTCCACACAAGTTTTCTTGCCTTTCCTTCCTTGCTTTGTGCACGCTTTTCTAACTTGTTTTGAGCTTTGTTTTCTCGTCGTTTCCCGATTTTCGCCTTTAGATTTGTTTTGGCTTTCCATCGCCCGAGGGCATACATTAAAGGCTTCACAATGCCGACATTGTCCCAGAATGAGGATTATTTTCCCCTTTTTTATTTTCTAGGATTTATCCCAATTTCCACTGATTTACGAGACGCTTCCTGAGAATTTCTCGATTTTCATGATTTTCCTCATCACCCAAGGGCGTACAGTAAAGCAGCATTCTCAATGCCTACATTTGACCCTCGGATTAACTTTTCCCTTTATTTCATTTCTTTACTTTGATTTGGCATGTTTTCAGTCATATTTAGCATGAGCATATAGAATTAGCAAGCCTACATCCATAGACCATTGACAATAGGGAAACCTAGAAAGACCAAGTTTTCTCAGGCGCATGGTGCTGCCTAACCCCTTCCCCATGCGTAACCAAAATCCTTACCATTTCTCTACCCCGCATTCATTTGTGCATTGTCCATTAGGCACGGAGCACACACATACATTCCACATCTTGTTTGCTTCCCAGTTTTCTTGTGTTTTTTGGTTTTCCTTGTCTTTCCATTAAAAGACTAGGTGGAGACTCCTTTCCTTGTCCTTTTATCTTCCTTTGGTGTTTCCGGGTCTAGTCTTTCATCCGGATTCACCATCTTCCCCATGACCATATCGGGTCTCCTCGTGTGCTTCCACGCACTTGGTAGGAGGAGAGTCGTGCAAGGGTTCCACCGGCATGGTCACAGGAACTAGCGACTCCACTAGGGAAAACCAGATTCTAGCTTTCATTCTAGTTTCCCTACTTGTCTTTGGTTTGTTTACATTATGCTTGCTTGCTTGTTCTGTTACTTGTACATATTTGACTGAACATGCCTTTTTTAGCCTTCTTTACACTATTGCTATGCCACCGCACATGCATATGATCTAATTCATGCTTTGTTTGTCAATACTTGCTTTTTATTCACCTACTAGAGCACTACACCAGCACATGCCATGTTTACGCCTTTTGTCTGACTTTTGAATGCCATAATTGTGTGTTTTTCCCCTTCTTTTCGAATTTGCCATGATTAGGAGAGTAGAGACGTGTTTGCCTCCCTAGCTGGTTAAAATAAAACACACAAATTCAGATGAACAATAATTAAGGCATAACTAGAGACAAATGCTCATAATTCCCTCTGGTTAAAGCACACAAACTCAGATGAACAATTAATAAGGCATAACTAGAGACAAATGCTCATAATCCCCTCTGGTTTAATAAAACACAAGTAAAAGACACCAAAGCATATCGCATGTTTGATCATATAGGACATGCATCTTCACCTCTCGGTCTACCCACATTTTACGAAGGACGATCCTAGCAGCCCGTTCTATAGCATTGGCGTATAGCGTGTTGTTAGTTTGTCCCCCTTTGTCTGGGGTCGTGTTGGTACTAGTAGAGGGTACAGCTCCATGCTACTACAGGAGACGAGGCCATCAACGCACCACCCATTCACTACCTGCGCTTTGGCCAAGATTTAGAATGGGGACCTTACTTTCTAACCAGAGTTGAAAAATCCAAACCCATGAGTGTGTCCCATATGGTTCGCTCCATGTGGGACATGCATGGTGTGAGAGAGCATGTAGTAGCATTCATGTGCATGTGTGCCATTCATGCCACCCTAATAAACAATTGCATAGCTAACTTATCTTCTTCTTTTGTTGTCTTGTCTTCAATTTTTCACTCTTTCTCTCTTTTCCACTAACACTTTAGGCTCTTTTCCTTTTGCCAGGAATAGAGTTCTATGTGTGAATTCCTAGGTCTGAGCCTGGGAGTAATTCTGTGACCTCTGTCTTGAGGCATTGTTCTCGACTGTCTGTGATCGAGCTATTTGTCACTTCCGACGATAGCTCCTCGTAGGAGTCGTCCTTTCACTTGCAATCGTAGCCCTGTTCTCACCCGTTCGCGGTCCATCATGGCCTAGCAAGCTTCTGAGACCTCTGCACCGCTGCTCTAGAGGGGATTCCTATTTCTGCCCCTCCTCACTCTTTTGCCATTTCATCAGTCATTCCTTCATCGCTCCATGGTGGTTTTTTCCAAGCACCAGGAGTTCCTCGCCATCCGGTTTCGGGACACTGGTGGACCTTTATTGGTCTAGAGCCCGCAATAGAGGCGGTTACCATGACAACTTCCAGGGCATCTGATCTGACAATACCCAGTCCTTCTGTTAACCCTCATCCACTTGACACCTAGTTGGCTGTGATTGTCTCTTCAATAGGAATCCAATCCGCAACATCTTTGAACCTCCAGCCCCTTATGACATCCCTGCCACTTGATCTTTTAGCCCTCGGTATTGTTGCCGATGGTTCTGCCACTGTACAGTCTTAGCAACTTCTGGCCCTTGCACAAAGGTTGCAAAGCATGGCTTTCCCTTTGGATCCCACTTTGACTGCGCCTGTTCGCCCCATTCCCGAGGATCCCGTTCCACCTACTCAGGCACTTCATGTTGCACCAGTCACTCCACCACTGCAGCTGTCGCCATAGTTTCCCTCTGTCCCGACAACAGGCGTAGCCACTTTGCCTATAACATCATATCCACAGCATGCACAGCATATTCCTCCTGCAACTGGTGGTCAACCTTTTGGGATGACGGGAGTACACCGGCCTGTGAACCCTACCATACCGGTTCAGCAGCTGCTACTCCCACACACAACAGCACACACTGCACTGCATAACATTTCTCTACCCGTGCATCAGGTTCAGGCATCAACATACACTCCACCACTAGCACATACACATGGGTACACTGGTCATCATGCCACAGCACCAGGTGGCGAGATGACAGATCTGGAGGAGCACACGGGTGCTATTGACACAACGCCTAATGCACACGGGTGCCTGCCCTGGCTGCACAATCAATGTCAGTAGCAACGCCTAATGCACTTTTCGCCAGGATGAACGACCTGGAGAAAGCTCTCCGACAAGTGCAGGGCGGGGACCGCCAGTCTTTCTCTTTCTAGGACCTCTGCTATTTCCCAGAGGTGGTACTCCCACCAAACTTCCATATCCCGGAATTCGAGAAATATAATGGGAAAGGCTGCCCAATTTCATATCTTCGAGCGTACTGTGGCGATCTCGCTCAGCTCCAGGCTGACGAGAGACTTCTCATTCACCTTTTCCAGAAAAGTCTCACTGGTCCAGCTCTGAAGTGGTTCACGTCGTTGGATATGACCACCATAAAGACCTGGAACGATCTGAGCCAAGCTTTCTTGGAACAGTACTCTTTTAATCTCGACATGGTCCCAAAGCGCGAGGACCTAGTAGACACCAAGCAGAAACCCCACGAGCTGTTCAAGGAGTACGTCGGGCGTTGGCGAGCCCTCGCTTCACAAGTGCGCGATAGACCCTCTGACGAAGAGTCTATTGAAATAATTATTCCAGGAGCGCAGCCAGCCACTGGGGCCCTGTTAAGCATTCAGCCCATTTCCACTTTCACTGCCCTGACTAAAGCTGGCACCCGTGTGGAGAGCTCACTAAATAGTGAAAGCTTCCCTATGCTAGCAGCATTCGCCAAGAAGACTATGGCTACTAGTGGAACCAGTTGCAATAACAATGGCAACAATGGATCTAACACTGGATTCAGCTAGAATAAGGAGTCTGCTAAGAACGTTGTGGCATACGTAGGAGCCCCTGCTATGCTAGCCAATATAGTGAGCCCGCCAGCTCAGAATCAGGTCATTTATTCTCCTGCATCTAAAGCACCACGCACTTCACAAATCACTACCACCGCCAAGCCAATCTACCAGCCAGCACCAGCAAAGCAAGGGCGTTACCCGGGACCTAGGCGGTTCCCACGACCTGAGAGGGACTACACTCCTTCGATTGAGCCGTTGAGTGTCATATTTCCTAAGTTAGCGTCATTAGTGAAGCTTCCAGAAATCCGCCCACCACAAAACCCGATTCCACCATGGTTTAAGGCAGATTTATTTTGCAGTTACCATAGAGTCGCTGGGCATTCTACGGATAACTTCTATACACTCTGGAATGCTATTCAGAACCTGATTGACCGAAAGGCCATCAGTATTCACACACATGAGGTAGAGCCTAGGCCTGCTGCACGGACACCCCACTCATCTGCATCCACATCTAGCAGCATAGTCAGCCAGCCATTGCCTGAGCATGCACCAAGAACCTCAGGAGTGCATTTCCTTTCTTCGGATGAGGTCGAGCCTTTTGATCCTTCTCGCCTCATCCATGATGTTTCAGAATCCTTCTCTTATCAGCTGAGTCAATCTTTCCTCGATACTGTCAATTCCGCTGTCAACGTGATCCAATTAATTGCCCGAGGAAGGCGTGCGGCTATCAGACCTACTATAGACACCCCAAATTTCCAATTTTGCAGGATGAGGATCTGGTGGCTGAGCTTGAACCTTGGTTGAGCCCATTTGGGCCCACAAACCATCATTAGGCCATTTAATTCATGGAAACCCAATTGGGCCCATGAAGGCCCACTTAAGCCCACTAAACCCTGATTGAGCCCATTTGGGCCCATTACACCATTTCAAGCCTATTTGAGCCCATTTAGCCTCTTTGGACCCAATCAGCCCTAATTGG
>JAMKQA010037224.1:0-13957 GCA_024699735.1 Posidonia australis | reverse complement strand
TAGATGTTCAACATAGATGGAATTTAACTTATGATATGTTAAGTTCATGTATATCTTATAATCATATAATTACAAGATTTTATAATGCAAAATCTAATAATTTTTTAAATGATGAAGATTGACAAAATTCTAATATAATTCATAATTTTTTAAAACCATTTTATAATGCAACTAAACAATTATCTGATCAACATTATCCAACAAGTTCTCTAGCTTTAATTAATTTATTTAATATTACAAATATTTTTCAACAATATAGGAATATTCCAGCTTTTGTATATATTATTAAATTAATGGAAACTAAATATAATAATTATTGGAGTGACTTTCTAATGTGAGCATATTTAGCTTTAATTATGGATCCTAGACATAGATTCGTTAATTGTATAATACTTATAAATGATATTTTTAATAACATTAATAAAACTGAGCATATAGATTCATTTAATGATAAAATAAAGTCAACTTTATATAATTTATTTGAAGAATACGTTAGAAATTATGGTGAAACATCTAGTGATCACGCATATAGATTTTTAGGATCGCAAAGAAGTAGTAGTAGTGGTAATTCTTTATAGAGTAAATTAAATAAAAAGAAGGAAAAATATATAAAATCACGTACAAACAATGAATTAGATAATTATTTAGAATCCTTAATTGCTGTTAGTGATTTAGAAATAGATAACTTAAATATATTAAAGTGGTTGTCTACTACAGCTATTAGGTTTCCTATAGTAGCAAAAATGACAAAAGATTTACTAACAATTCCAACATAAACTGTGGCATCGGAATCTGCATTTTCTACAGGAAAAAGAGTATTAAATGATAAAAGATGTAGATTATCAGAGAAGACTATAGAAACCTCTGTCTGCTTAATAGATTGGTACGATGCGGTTGACCGTCTTCAAGGATTGAGCTTGAAGTCTGAATCAGAAGAAGACGATGATGCGACATCAACTTCAACAGACAGAACAGACTCCCCAAATGAATAATTCTTAATGTAAAAATTTAAAAAAAATGTAAAACAAATGATGTAAATATCTTTTGTATTTTTTATGTAAAAAAATTATTGTATTTCAAATATATTTTTATTAATAAAAAAAAATTCAGTCTAGGCCCAATGACCGGGCCGGACCTGGCCCGGCCCACATACGGGCCATGGGCCGTGCCGGGCCCATGGTCTGCAGGAACCAGCCCGGTCCGGTCCAGGCCCAGGCGGGCTAAGCTTTTCTTGGGCCGGGCCGGCCTGGCCCGGCCTGTTTTCCAACTCTACATACGACTGTGAGAGCTTAGAGCTTCCAACCAAAGCCATTGAACTTCCTTTAAAAACTCCAAAAGGAGAGTAAATCCGAAATAGAGAATTCAAGAC
Source organism: Posidonia australis (assembly GCA_024699735.1). Taxonomy (NCBI): domain Eukaryota; kingdom Viridiplantae; phylum Streptophyta; class Magnoliopsida; order Alismatales; family Posidoniaceae; genus Posidonia; species Posidonia australis. The sequence continues at coordinate 12,588 of JAMKQA010037224.1, read as the reverse complement.
CTCTTGCATGTATTGGTACCCCATGAGCATCCACAACCTTGGTCCACACAAGGCTTCACAGTACACCAACCAGGCAGAGAACATGATACGAGGATCCTAGATACTATGGATGTCTTTACATTGAAGAGAGCTATTCAGGAGGATGATCAGCCCCATGTTTTCACCACACCGAACCAAGGAATCAACGCACCAACGCTGATCCAGCAACTCTTTTCTTATTTCTTCCCATCCAAGATCACCTCACCTTCGCCTCCATCTTTGTAATATGTGTTGAGTGTGGCATGAAGACTTGAACATGCTCCTCGGAGCATCAAGCTTTCTTGCACTGTTGAGTTTAACAAGACATCATGGAAACTTTCATGTCTATTCATGTCATCACTCCCAAGCCTGGGGTTCTATCATCCCCTCTAACGACACAGTGCACCTTCTGATCCTCCTTGCTATAACTCCAGCCATTTCTGCTAGTGCAACCCACCTCTCGATGACCTACACCACTACACTTCCGGCAAACCCATGCATTCCTGCACTCCTTTCGCCAATGTCCACGTCCAAAGCACTTCAGGCATCCCTTGTTGTTTGCACAAGCACTTTGCTGATCTCCTGGTAGTCTCCAACTTGCTGGATACACCTTCCTCCTCCCTCCACACCACCACCACCACCACCACCACCCCTTCCACTCCCCACCAATTCTCTATCTTCGGAAACCAAAATTATTGCCACATAGAACATTACATGTGCGTACAGTATGATAGATTCCAATAAAATAGTATACAATGACAGTAGGAAGACAAATAAAAGTCAGAGCAGGAAAAGGACAATAAATAGAAAGAGTGTTTACCTTCATGTTGTCACTAGAACCATGGGTAGCCTCTCTATTATTAAGCTTTGGTGCTGCAACACTGATGTAGGCAGGTTTCAGGGTTGCACCGATTGTAATGCTTTCTTTCTCAGTTTTCGGCATGCTAACAACCAGGTTTGTTGCAATTCTAGGGTTTGTTGGAATCTGCATTCTGCTCGTCTGGGAAGCATCTGCCATAGAAGCTGCTTGTGTAGGTGTCTGGAGACTCTGAGAAACCTGATTAGTTAAAGAAAACTGTAAATTAGAACTTTGAGGATATATAGGCTTCTGTTGATCTTCGGGGTGTGCACGCAAAAAATGGGATGAGCCACTAGGTGTGGATGATGTTGCTTGAATGACATGCTGGTTTTGGAATACATGGTGTCCAGCTTGCCAACCACCAGTTTGATTGTATCCAGCATTATCTTTGATTCCCTGCCATAGGAAAATGAAAGCCGTACTTAATTTTGAGTGGGCAAATGATACTTATTGAGACACAATGAACTGCAAAAGGCAACACACTACAAAACTAGCATGGGTAGATATGACAGACAACCTAAAACATTAAAAAGTTCACTGATGAAAGTCACTAAATTCTTCAAAGTTCATGCTACAAAACAACCTAACGGTGAGCTTACATGTTTGAAAATTTTTAATAGCTAGAACTTGATCCATGAAAATTCTGATGCTATGTAAGCATTTGCAATATTCAACTTCCTTCCAGAGATAAAATTCAAAAAAAATTGTATTGACATAGACCAATTCTTTGCAAATTTCTATGTGCTAAACTAGATAAATTGTAACAAGGGGAATACACTTATAAAATTAACTAATGCACAAACAACCTGTGCTGCTAAAAAAACATGTCAAGAAATCATTGCACTCGTTACAGTCAACTAACTCATTATCACTTTCAAATTTAAAGGAACTTTCCAAGAAAAAAATAAAACCTGTGGAGGCAATCCAAATGAGGTGGAATTTTGTTTCCATGGAGTAGTTCCTGGTGGTGGTGGCTGATTGCTTGCATAAGGATAGCCACCACTTGAATTTATAGTTGAATTCTCCACAGATGGGTTATTTGTAGTAAGATTTTCTGTCCCTGGAGCGCAGAGAACGTCACTGGATGCCGTTTGGGTATAATAACCACCCCACTGACTATACTGCTGTTGATAATGAGGATAACCAGGTGCAGTACTAGTGTTATGGGTAGCACTCGTATCGGGGGCTGTATAACTGGAATAATCATAAGGGGGGTAACTTCCACCAATTCCTCCATTCCACACGTTTGACTGGTTACCGCAACTGGTAGGTTGATATGCTGTTGTTGTCTGGTAGCCTGATGAAGTCTGATAATCACCAGCATTGTAATAAGTGCCTGAATAACTTGCAGGGCTTGCATTCTGAAATGAACTAAGAGGCTGGTAAGGAGCACCTGAATTTTGACCTTGTCCTGCTTGCTGATAGGCATAATAATGATTAGGATATTCTGAGCTGCCATATACATAGGAGTCCGTAGAGTATGGGTAAGTTGCATAACCAGAATAGTCTTGTGTTGCAGGTGCCCCAAAACTTGTATTGGGAGCATTAAGTGTTGTATCTGTTCCATTCAGAGCCTCTGTTGATATGGTTGTGTTCTTCTGCTGATCACAATGGTAGCTAATATTCGAATGATAACCATTTTCAGTAGAACCATAATACATTTGATGTGAATGCTGTGATGGTGTGACAGACCAGGACTGATGGCCAGCAGCAGATGCATAGGTAGTTGCATGACCTTGATTTGAAACGGCAACCTGATGTTTCTTGAAAAAAAACATAGATTTTAAAGACTGAGACTCATACGATGAATAATTATTTGAAAGCTCTGAATTTCACATGTAAAAATGGAAGAACAAAATATAAGCCAGGGCATTAACAAGAGCAATCAAAAAAGAATGTTTCAAAGATGTAGAGGGAGAGGGGTACAGAAATATATCATCTTTGAAAATTGAACTACAAAAACAATCAAATATTCACAAAGAATTCAATTGATTCCAAGGAATGACAGATTTTTACAAGCAAGGATAATGCTGAGAATTGTGCTGCTTATGAAGACAAATGAAACAAACAAGTCCACAACGAGTGGGGAAAAAATAAAATTTTGGGTTGGACCACCATGGAGATTAAAAATAATTGAAATTCCTTCTTTCACTCTGATATGGATCTCAAGCAGGTAAAAAGCTAGTTCAAAACTAAAGATGGAGACAAAAGTATTGTATTTCCATTGCATGTTTTTGAATCCTTTCCATACATTTCCAGCGAAAAATAATTATACTCTGACATGAAGAGAAAGTTTTAAACTAATGAAAATTGAGAAAGTTTTAGACTAACGAAATTTGAGAAACCTTTAGACTAGTGAAATTTGATGTCCAGCTGTGCACATAAATAACGCACATGAATAATTCCTAAAATATTTTCAATTTACACGTAAAATAGAAACACTAGCAGGAAAAAAACATTAGTCAACGGCCAACTCAAAGTAGCATATACGCCATTTGGAGCATCACTACACGATTTCTCCTTGCTTAGAATAGAATTCATCAACCTTTCAAAAGTTCCCTGCAGATTATATCACATAACCAAGTACACTCTGTATTCCTACCGACTACATATAGAAACACTGTTTTAGATACCAATCTCAATCAATAAAACACTGTTTATTATGCAAAAAAAAGCGTGCTTATCACTCCACAGAAACTATTTCCCCAGATTCTTTCAATATTCAGTCAACAAAAATCTACAAAAAAAAAACTTTATAGTGCTCGGAACATTCAAAAGAGAAAATATGGATTCCACCATAGACTTAAGAGCTACCTCGGCCAAATTGGCACCGATCTCCGCCATATAATCTCCTCCTGCAGTCATCCTACCATAAAACTAAAATGTATCTGCGCAGAAAAATAAAGATATGCGTTAAGAAAGACTGCATCAGAAAGGGGTTACGGGGTATAAACCCTAGAATCAACGGCAATTACCTTTGGCAGAAGGCACGATGCACCAAATGGGTGGGGAAGGAGATCGAGTGGAGTAGAACAAGAGAGAATAGAAAAAAAATTACAGACTCAAACAAAGAAGATTATAAAGGAAAAAAAACTAAAAAACGGAGATAAGATTTTGAAAAGGGACGAATCGACGAAGACGAGGAGGGGAAATTTTGTGGGACGGGTGGAATTAGGGATTTTGACAGGTGACGACGATTCTGGTGGTCTCGTTGGTGGGCGGTTGGCTTTTACGTTCTCGCCTTCTCGGGACACTATGCGATCGAATTAATAAATAAGAAAATAAAATATGGCATAAATCTGATTAGATATTTCAGCCCAGCAAAAAACATCACGTGACTGGGACCGGGGAGTTGTGATGCACCTGAGCAGCAAATCACGTGAGTGCAGTGGACGGTTTAGGTGGCGCTTCCACTGTGAGCCTTTTTACGTACCGCTGATCCTTAGCCAACTCGGATGAAATTCAAATTTTCGATTTTTAGGAGGGAGGGAAAATTTTAATAAAATATTTTTAGGTTGCTTGTTACACAATACGTTTTTAGAACTCCTGATACTTGTTCTTTCGTCATAAAAAGAGGGAAAAATCACCTCAAATTCCCAGTGAACTATTAGAAGAAATTTCTCTTTGGCATCTCCCCCACTTCTACCCAAAGACTTCTTCTGAAGCAACCATTAGTAGCGATTTGCTATGTTTACAACAAAAAATGGATAAATTTCGGGATTACATAACCAAATAGAAATGAAAGAGATAAGAGAATTTCTTCACTTGAATATCCAGAAACACCAGCCATTTTCGTCATCTTTTTTACTTACAATCCCCAAAGAAAACCCTAGAAAACCAGGGCAGACAACACCAAGAAAACCATAAAAAAACACTAGAACCAAGAACAACAGCATGTTTTCTTGACCGCAAGACTTTTGCCAAAACACCCACTCAACCCACTCACTCTCTCTAACCACCGAACCCATAGAGAGTCCTCCCCTGCCTCTTGAGGGCGTAGACGACGTCCATCGCGGTGACGGTCTTCCTCCTGGCGTGCTCGGTGTAGGTCACGGCGTCCCTGATAACGTTCTCCAAGAAGATCTTGAGGACCCCGCGCGTCTCCTCGTAGATGAGCCCACTGATGCGCTTGACGCCGCCGCGGCGTGCGAGGCGGCGAATGGCCGGCTTGGTGATGCCCTGGATGTTGTCGCGGAGGACCTTGCGGTGGCGCTTCGCCCCACCCTTGCCCAACCCCTTGCCTCCCTTCCCTCTCCCGGACATCTTCGCGAGAATTTCCACCTGCGAAATAGGAAGTGAATTGAAAACCGATAGATGAAGTTTGCGAGGGACTGCGGGGAACTTTATAGAGGTCGGGGTTTGAAAATGGACGGCGCTCTAGTATCCTAGATGTGTGCGGTGAACGGTTCTTAGCCGTTGGTTGCTCGTAGACAGACGGCTGGGAGAGTGATCATGGGTATTGCCACTGATCGATGACGTGGCATGGTTTGGCTGTCGTTGCGGGATTGTGCCCGCCTGGTGTGAGAGTGGACACTGGGTAGAAAATGTAATTTGAAACTTACCAATATTTTTGGTTTACTTAGAAAGAAGAAATTTGTGTAAATTCAAAGGATTGAGGCTTCCATTAGTTTGCAAGAGTTTAAATTCTAGTACGAGTTCTAAGTCTTGGAGTTGAAACATTAGTTTAATAACTTAAGGTATGTCTATGGTATCCATATGGATACTAAAAAAATTGATGGGTATCAAACATTTTAAATCTTAATCATTCATGGAAGCATACAAATGACAATATTTGTAATTCCATTTAAAGAATTGTAACAAAAAAACACAATTTATTTAGTATGTTACTGTTTTTCTAGTTAAAATATTGTCCATTTGAATCCCGTTAACTGTAAAACTTTATAAAAAAAATTGAACTACTAATAGATAATTACAATTTTGTGAGACAATCCTATAAATATCATAGAATTTTCCATAATTTAAACATTTTATTGATAGAAATGTCATGATTTGATAAGTTATTTAAAAATATAAGTTTAATGAAATATTTTTTATATGATGAGACATGTAAGTGATGTGTGTGTCCATCATGGATGTGAGCTATGGCATTATGCATGTTGATTTTTGTTTTCTTTAATATTGGTTTTGGCAACTTGTGCTCCATTGTATAAGATATGCTTTTCGTTTTTCATATCAGCTTTGTATACTAGGTTACTCTTCAAACATGTAAATTGGGTCAGATCAGGCCAACTTGACCCATAAAACACTAGGCTCGCATAGTCCTGGATCAAGTCGGCTCAGCCAACCCAAATAACCAGGTCAAGCTGGATCGGGCCTATTTTCTATCACCCTCGGCCTGGCCAAGGTCCTAGTCCATAACCCACCCATGGTCTCGGCCATGGGCCGGGCCAAGGCGGGCAGGGTAGGTTGGTCCATTGCATCGATTTTTTTAATTTAATTTTTTTATTAAAAAATTAATGTATACATTAAAAAAAAAGATATTCAACATTTTACATTAATAAATATTACGTTAATATAAATTAAAAAAATTATCTATTATTAAATAATTCAGGTATACTATATACAGAAAAAACTTGAAAAATACATTAGATGTTTAACAATTTACATTTTTACATTTACAAATATTACATTAATATTTATTAAAAAAATTACAAAAGAAAGTTATTCCTATTCTCTAACAATAATAAAAGCTTCCGTCCCCGTTGAAGTTGATTTCTCTTCATCTTTTGTTTCATTGTTTAAATTTAAGTTTTATAGACAATCAACTGCATCATACCAATTTTTCAAGTAGATAGAGGCTTCTACAGCTTTTTCAGGTAAATTACAACTTTTATCACTTAAAATTCTTTTTCCTCCAAAAAAAAGTAAACTTCAACACCATAGTAAATACCGAAATCGTTAGTAAATTTTTAACCATTCTAGAAGCTATAGAAAACTTAACAACAGTACTAGACCACTACTTTAATACATTTAAGTTATCCATTTCAATATCACTAAATGCAAACTCGCATTATAAATAATTTTCTAATTCATTACTAGTTTTTGATTTTATGTATTTTCCTTTTTTCTTATTTAATCTATTCCAAAATAAACTACTACTATGTATTCCTACAAAATTAGATGTATGTACATTATAACTACTTTCACCATAATTTATAACATAATCTTCAAATAATGTATATGAGGTTTCCTTTTTTTTATTAAATCCATCTATTTTTTCACTTTCATTCGTATTATTAAAAATATCATATATAAGTACCATATAATTAACTAATCTATACCTAGGATCCATGATTAATGCTAAACATGTTCACATTAGAGGCTCGTTCCAATAACTATTATATTTATCTTCCATCATTTTAATAATATTTTCAAATTGTGTAAATTGCCTATATTGTTGAAAAATATTTGTAATATTAAATAAATTAACTAAAATTAAGGAACTAGTAGGATAATATTGACCAGATAATTGCTTAGTTGCAATATAAAATGGTTCTAAAAATGTTCGAAATGCACTAGCATTATTTCAATCTTCATCATTTAATAAATAATTAGATCTTAAATTATAATATATTGTAATTATGTTATTATAAGATAAACATGAACTAAACATATCATACGTTGAATTCCATCTATGTTGAATATTTAATTTAATTTTTTTAGCTTTTAAACCTTATTCTGCACATAAATATCTAATTTTTTGAAATCTTTTACGTAATGTTTGAATAAATAAAATACTGTCCTTATATTTTCAATATAAGTTTAATGCAATCTATACATTATTGCACAATTAAATTTAAAATGTGACAAAAACACCTACAATGAAATAAATCATCATTTAATATAGATTTTAAATTCCTAGACAATATTCCTACTGTAATATTATTATTAGAAGCATTATCAAAAGATATTGTGTTAATTTTAGTATATGTTTTAAAGTCTTAAATAATATCTTTTATGATATTTGTTATTGCTTTTTCAGTGTGTGAATGATCAAAAAATCTAAAAGCAATGAATCTTTTTGCAAATTCTATTCTATGTTTTTCCAATGTGCAGTTAAACATAAATAAGGAAAATTATTTGGACCTGTCCAAACATCACAAGTTAATGATATTTTACATAATAAACAATAAAACAATGCAATTAAAATTTCCTTATCTTTTTTAAATGTTTTATAAATTGTATTTTTTGTAGTATTCCTAGAATGACTTTTAAATTGTGGATTTAAATAATTTTGTGCACAACATTCAAATCTTTTATTTTTAGAAAAATTAAATAGTTGTTCATCTTGTACTATAAATTTTGTTAAACTATATTTTATTTCTTTTGCAATATATTTCCAATTAACTACTCCACTTGAACTAATGTGTAATTTAAATTGTCTTAAATCTGTATTTTCATCTTTATTATGGACAGTTATACATTTTGTTAAATGCCTAGTGATATAACCTACACCCCTACCCCCACCCTTAGGACAAGTATATCCTAAACCACAATAATTACAATAACATTTATTTATATCTGTAAGATCTAAGGTTATATGTCTCACACTCATGAATTTTGCTTCTTCGGTTTTTAGTGTAAATGTGTGGTCATTGAAAACCATAGAAAAAATGGAACGTCCGGTAGTGAATGGTAGGAGTAATGGTTGGCCATTCAAGGCCAGATTTACTCCGTCGGTTACATAGAAAAGAAGAAGTCGTTGGGCAGAGGGTGGTGGAGAAGTTATGGCTCCACTATATATAGAGATGGAGGAGAAAAGGGTAATACATTGGGAAAAAGGAAAAGGAATCGTACCTAGATCCACCACCATATCCACCTCGCCGGAATCTTCCTCGAACACTGGCGAAACTCCTACAGTGGTATCAGAGCATCCGTCGATTGCCCGTCCACGAGCACCATTTGACAGTCGCACGTTGGTCGTGCACAGACCACCTGCCCGCCTCCACTACGCATGAGCACCCTTGCCGCTACCGCAAGCCGCGAATCGCCGCTGCTTCCTGTAGGATCGAAAGGCCTCTCTAGAGGGGGGTGAATAGAGAATTTTACTTTTTAATGTTACTATAGCTAATTTTAACAATAATCAGAAATGATAAGCAATATGATTTATGAATTTGTACTTATCATGCACACTTGATGTAACTAGAATTAAAAGCACAATATGGGGATGAGAGTAATTGAAAGCACAATCAATTTATAGTGGTTCGGCAATTCCGTCTAGTCCACTCCTCAAGACCCTCTTGAGATTTTCCCCTTATTCTTAAATAATAGAGAACTTACTTGTTGTAGTTCTACCAACTCCTCTCTTGCTCTTCCAACTTCTTTATTCCCGAGAAGCGAGAACCCTTTCTTGAAGCTTTACAAGTTGAGATTTTTCTCTCACAAGGCTTGATTACAACAATAGCTTTACAGTATGCTTGCGAGGAGAGTAAATGACTAAAGGAATATTGAATTACAAGTATATCAAGGTGTGTCTTTATGGTGGCATAAATAAGTCCTATTTATAGCCAAGAAACCTTCATAAATTGTGTCTAACGACTAGAACAACATTCACAAACGGCTAGTCTTTCGGTATGTCGTTTTGTCCTCCGGTGTGCCGTTTAGATCTTCAGTCTGCACTTTACGGGCAATTCGGTAGGCCGTTTTTTATTTTGGTATACCGATTTCTCCTAAAACGGTATGTCGTTTCATTTCGGTATGTCGTTTCATCTCGGTATGTCGTTTCTACTTTCTTCTTTGACTCCTCAGCTTTTCGGAATTCCGACGTACGTTCCGTTTTCTTCTGTTTCGGTATGCCGATTTTCTTCTGTATGTCGATTTGTTTTTCCTCTTCTTTAAAATCAGAAGGTCGATGGGTATACCGTTTTTTCCTGACTCGGTATGCCATTTTCTCTTTCGGTATGCCGTTTCTGTCTAAAACGGTATGCTGAATTTCCTTCGGTATGCCGTTTTTGATATATCATGAAAAACATTATGAATATATGATTTTTGTCTTACATAACTTAATCCTTTTTCTGAGTATAGAGTTACAACAAATAATTTTATCAGTCATTTCATTTGTATGAAAATATACCCAGGTGTAATCATCAAAATAAACAAAGATATTTCTAACAATCTCCCCTCTTTTGATGATGACAAAATCAAAATATTTAGAATATAAAACTTTAAAATGTAGACTCTAAGAGTCATTTGACTTTTCTCCCTTAAGATAAACCTAGCTTCTTCTGACTTTTTCTCCCCCTAAAGCTAAGCTTCCCTTATATTGACATTCTCATATAATTTCATATCTTATATGTTATATATTTTCTATTTTCTCCCCCTTTTTGACATAATCAAAAATCATATTTAATAGCAAAAATGATCAAAAAGACATCCAATATATAAGTTTCGTCCAATATATAAAAAACAGTCAAATTACAATACAATCAAGGAGAAGGCGGATTAATATGTTCAAGAATATCCTGGTGATATTCTTGAAGTGTGTCTTGATACGCCTCAACACAATCAGTCAACTTTTTGATGGATTCCATGTATTCCTGATGCTTTTGATTCTGTTGAATCATCACTTCTGAAATGAGCTTCTGCTGTTGAATCTGAATGTCCATTATTTGTGACTGTTGAAGAGTGATCTCAGCCATTTTAAGTTGAATTGCATCCAATTTCTTGGAAATGTCTGAATCTTCGGCTGCTTCATCTTCAGAGCTGGAGTCGACGGGTTTCGATGGTGGTTGTGATGGTGTAGAGGAGGAACCCACTAGAAGATTTTGAATTTTATTATGATTTTCAATGGACTATTTCATTTTGGCAACAGCTTGAGTTCTTAAGGGTTTTGTTTTTACTGGGAGACTCGGTTCATCATCAAGAGAGATTTCGTAGTTCTCAAAGAGATATGTTAAAGGAGGACTAAAGAACAATTTCGTTTTAACATGAGTGATACAATGAAAAATAACTTGCCCCCAATTTACAGGAATTTTATGAGTAATGGCATAGACCGCTTTGAAGGTAAGTTTACTTAATTCGTCTTGATGTCCATTCTTTTGAACAAGATTGGCAGCTACGATATTGGCAATGATCCTAGATTGTTTAGTAAGCAGTTTAATTTTCGTGGGTTTAAATGATCTCCTAGGTTCAAGGAGACGACCTTATTCATTTAAGCATAGGACCAATCTAACTCATAGATAGAAAGAGTAATATCTGTACCGAAATAAGGAATTTTGAACAATTGCCTTAGTAAAACATCATCAAATTCTATGGATGTTCCACATATGTAAGAATGTGCCAAAGAGTGAGAATGTGTGATATTTGCATAAAATTGAGACACTAGGGTAGGATAGAACAACCTATCACCTATAGAACTCAAGAAGGGAACTAGGCATTGAAAATCAAATAGTGGTTTGATTGATTCAAGTTCATTAAAGATTATCCTTCTTCCAGTGAGGACCTCTCTATTTGCAAATCTTTCCTGATGTGCTTTCTCGGCTTCATTATCTACAAAACAGTACTTCGGAACTTGAGGATTTGGTTCTTCCGCAGTATCTTCCACTTGCTTTCTCTTGCCCTTTGACGCGAGCATCTTCTTGGGAGCCATTTGAAGGAGACGAAAGGGACGGAGAGGGTCGGAAATATGGGAGGAGGAAGAGCCCTTGGTCTCGGGGGTGAGAGAGGAGAGGTCGGCACAGGGGATCGGTCGACCGATATTTAAAAAGATAGAAGAAAACCCTAGATTTTGGGTTTTAAAACCGGGTTCGTGGGTAATTCGGTATATCGAAAATTATTTCGGTATGCCGAAATCATCCTCAGGAAGTTTCGGACGATGGATCAGTACATGCTTCGGTGTACCAAAAAAACAGATACAGGGGCTTTCGGTATACCGGATATTTTCGGTATGCCGAAATCAACGTTCTGAAAAATCCGTCATAAAAACGGTATACCAATTTATTTTCGGTATGTCGAACCAGTAATTTTCGGCAGATACCTTCGGTATTCCGAAAATGTATACAATGTGATTTTTTATGATATGTCTGATAATTGACAAATACCTAGATCTTTTCTAATTTTTACAAATTATTGTTCATCAAGAGGTTTTGTAAATATATCTGTTAATTGTTCCTTAGTTGATATAAATTCTAATTTAATATTCCTTTTAGGAACATTGTCTCTTAGGAAATGATGTCTTACTTCTATATGCCTAGTCCTAGAGTGATGAACAGGGTTTTTTGCTAAATTTATGGCACTTGTATTATCACAAAATATTGGAGTAATTGATATCATTATTCCAAAATCTTGTAGTGTTTGCTTCATCCAAAGAATTTGAGCACAATAACACCCAACTGCAATATATTTTGCCTCTGTTGTTGAGAGTGCAACACAATTTTACTTCTTACTAAACTAAGAAACTAATAAGTGCCCCAGAAATTGACAAGTTCCACTAGTACTTTTGCGATCAGTTCTACAACCGGCATAATCGACATCACTATACCCTATAAGATCTAGGCTGGTATTGTTAGGATAGTAAAGCCCTAACTCAATTATTCCATTTAAATATCTTAGAATCCTTTTAACAGCTTTCATGTGTGATTCCATAGGTGAGGCTTGAAATCTAGCACACAAATATACACTGAACATTATATCAGGTCTACTAGCTGTGAGATATAGAAGTGATCCAATCATTCTTCTATATACTTTTTGAT
>JAMKQA010037223.1:0-14759 GCA_024699735.1 Posidonia australis | reverse complement strand
TTCTGGAAGGCTCAGAGTTTGGGGTATGGTCTTGGGGAGAAGATAGTACCCCAAATCGTGACCCAGTGGGGAAGTATCGCGAGCCAGAGGGAGACTGTAAAAGGTGGTGGGAACCAGACGAAATGTCTGTGTCAGGGAGCGTACCCACATGCGCAGGTTTACCAAACGGTTCAGACATCGAAAATAAACACTCAGAGGCTTCAACGTTATTTTTCTGGGAGCAAGGAAAATTAAAATCATCTAGGGAATTATTAAATTCCAAACCAGGCGAGAGAGAGTTTCCCGCCCAATCAAATTCCCCATTAATTAGCGCAGTCAAGGGATAGGACAGGTCCCGCTTCTCTAGGGACACAAATTGATTTTCGTCAGAGTTATCTGACAAAGAGGACGGCGTGGGGCAATTGAAAAAATTGCAAAAATCAACCGCGAGTGGAGCAGGAGATGCGATAATAAATGTAGATGAGACAGTGTTAGTGGGTAAACAGTGCAGCCCCCTTAGAGTTACGAAATTACCCTCAAGATTATCGTTCAACGATCCAAAGTATTCTCGATGCATATTAAAAACATTTGGGACAATGGGGGGAGAATACCTAGAATAACCCCAGACAGATCCCGAGGCGTCAGTGGGCGCCTGCACGACGCCACTACGAGAACACAGTGTTTCTCGCCGCGATCCCACCGGCGAAAACCAGTTCGCCGGAGAACATGGAACAAAGACAGGATCTAAAAATAACACGTCTGAACTGGGAGGCTCAGGGGTAACTCCCAAATGAGTTCTGCTATCAACTAGAATATGTTCCACAGCAGTAAGAGTGGGCAAGCTCACAACAGACGCAAAAAAATATTCCACAGTAACAGATCCAGCCGGGGCAAGAACGCCCAAATTCAAAGAAATCAAAATCACTGAAGAAAACCAGCATGGCGATAGCGATCGGCCAATAAACATGCAATCCACTATAATAGTTGAAGCTGCCGAAAAATCAGAGTGTAAACTAACCCTGGCACCAAGATGTAACACCAGATCCTGCGATCTGAATGGTCTAACAAAAACAGAGGGGGAAAAACCCCTCCCAAGACCAGTAATGTCATCCCGACCACAGGAGTCAGATCGGGACACAAGTGGAGTGGCCGCCTTACGTTTACGGCTTCCCAAAACCGACACAAGCATAGGGTTAAAAGATGTTACCGGCCGATTAGGGGAACCTTTCACTGAGCCCTGAGGAAGGGCCGTAGCAGATGAAGATCGCTTACTGGACCGAAGGAAGTAAGGTGCACGCCCCCTCGAGGAAGCACGACGACCAGAAGCTCGCCTCCCAGAGGAAGCCATCCCAGATAGCCCCTCGCAGATTTAGGGCACACGAAGCACTGTAGCAAGCAGGAAAGGCGAAAATCGCGAGAGCTTGGTCACAAGAAAATCGCGAGAGCTTTTTAACTCATAAAACACGTTAAATAGATCTGATTGTAAATTACATGATTATGCACTCATCATTAATCTAATTAATCATACTCAGACAAAACACATCCAGTAGATTATCACTTTGTCATAGAACAGTTGGCACCAAGAAGCTTGATGTTTGATTCATTTCCACCAAGCTTTAGTAAGCTGATATTCATACAAAATCCCAATGCAAGCAGCATTTTTTGTTGAGCTGAGACAAACTTATTATTGTTGCACCCCCGGTTAAGCTTCAGGGGGACTGCTAACATACGTAATATATCATCTTCCCATAACAATATACACACATGCACGAGAGTACGTTACACCTCTGTTAACCGCTATCTTATGGATATTACTCATCAATGATGGTAGATCACTGGCTGTGGTTGTTGTAACCACCTTCAATAGAAAAAAACTTTTTATATTTTCTGGTTATTTCTAAAATGATCACTGTATATAAATGCTTGTGGATATCAATGAAAAATAATAAATCGATTCCTCTCCCTGCTTGTGTCTTAGCAATAGCAAGTTCAATTTTTTTTTTTAAATTTATGTTGGCTGATGTCCAGGACTGCCATTTTGTTGGATGTTTGCTCGGTTGGCTCGATATTTGCTTTCTGTTTGTAACATTGCTGTCTTGCAGCATGGCAGCCGTCTGAAACTCTTTCAGCAATCGTCTGTAATTCTTTTACTAAGCTGTGGACTCATGGCTTAGCTTTTATCTAATGAAACTTTACCTATTATCAAAATAGTAAACAAATTTAAAAAAAAACCATGAAACAGAGGCATATATAGGGAGGAGGAAAAAAGGACCAGGTTGTTTTTCTGCCAAAAACTAGTCAACTTCAAGTTGCATTGTCTCCAAAGAACCTAATTTACATCACTCATTCTAAAAGAAACAATATCAAGTCCTTATCAGCAATCAAATAAGCTTTAAAAGCATAATCCGAAACAGAATGTTCCAGCTTCCATCTGATATAGCAAGATGCGAAGATGATAAACCATGAAACAGGCATATATAGCAAGGACATTAAAAAGGACCAGGCTTTGTTCTGCAAAAAACAAGTCTGCTTCAAGTAACATGTCTCCAAAGAAGCTAATTTACTCAAGTGTCTTGTTTTGGTTGCACCGTCATTATAGAGTCGGTTTGATTCGTGAGGTTTGTTTACATTTTTTTCAGTTCTAGAGCCGTAGCAGGAGCTGACTATTGGTGCTTTACTTCAAACAGTCATTTTTCAAGGTCGCGACACACTCTGGTCTTGGAGGTTTCTGTAATATAGGTATGTGAGCAAGTACTTATACATGTGGTCGAGATCCCACGAGGCTTGCGTTGTTTAAGGATAGCTTTTGTTTAAGATGTAAACAATTTTCTACCGATGTTAATAGTGTTTTTTATGAACAATGTAGATGTTACGTCTCTGATGTTATACCAAACCGTGGTTATAGCAATCGTATGGTAATTCCAAACATATCTGATGGTAACACTGGCCCATCAACAAACATATCACAAGCTTTCAAAACACAAGAAATTGCCACAATGACCAACAATCATAATTAAAGCAGGTGCAACCCACTCAAGATAACACTCTTACTTGGTGAAATTGACGCAAAAACAGTAAAAAGAAATATTTGGAATTTCCTTTTTTGTAATGGAAGCTCTGGAAATATATATTCCAAATCGAGAAATGTATCCATATTTCAAAGTAGAAAAAATATATTCAATTTATTAACTATCAACAAAAGAAAACAACTTATATATACGTCAAACCTATTTGGTGAGTATATGATTGCTAAGCAGATGTAATAGCCGATTAATTCTAATAACAGATGCATCTCACGAAGTCAAAACATTCATGCAATGTTCCTCCATCTTTTAAGAAAATAACACCCAGCTTTCTACAAAAGAAGCAATTGACAAGAGATCTTTGAGAATTTCTATTAATTGGGCTTAGATATTTACATCATTCAGCGCAATGATTCAGCTATCAGATCCGTCTGCAATAAATACAAATTCTTTGTCTTGTCCACGTACAACTCAGTAGAGTCCAAATAAACCTCTGGCATAAGAACGTGAAGTTCTTGCCCTTCCTCTGTTTGAGTTTCTCCTGCTGCTCCTTAAAGGAGTCAAATAAAACCTTAGAAGCCCACTTTCGTGGTGTCCAGGGGATGAATAATGAACACTCCGACTCCGACCGAACTTATACCCTTGCTTGTTCCTTTGGCAATCAAGTTTCAATGTCTGGACATCACCATTACCAAAGTTTCTGTTTCTGCTAAAAGCATAGTTTGCTCTGGAAAGATTAGTAGCATTTCCATGGATATTCATTCCATTGTCAGACTCAGCTCCCACAATCTTCACCTGATGACCTTCACCCCAAGATTCTGAAAAAGACCGCTCCAGAACATGTTCCCTTCTCTGACTGACGTCCCTGAATGGACTGTTTATGCCCCAGTTCCACACCTTACTCCACCTGTGAGAAACTTTTCTGCCGATACTTGGGACAACAGTATCATGTTGAGGCTCCTCAAGAAACCTGTCTTTAAGAGGCTTACTTACTTTGCACTTCGGAGGCATATGCTCCTCTTCGATGACACTGGCATCAGTTGACACAGAAGTTGGTTTAGGATCGATGTCACCATACTCTGTCAGGCTTCCTTTTCTCCTCAGAGACATCAAGGAGGTTCGGCCATTTGATTCAGAATGGTTCCTCGAATTCCCATCTCCCGCTTCCTCAAGGCAAGCAAAACTGCATATGAATGCTTTGCTCATGACAGAACCGTCCCATGAGTGTCTAGGATCATCCCAGGAAGCCTTGTTCGAATCATCACGCAAGCTCCAATCACAAGAATGTCGGTACCCTGGCTTCGTTTCAGACTGTTTCTCCTCAAAACCGCAGCACAGACTCCTTTCGTGAAAAGAGTTTTTCTTCAAAGCATTCACCATCCGCAATTTAAGCACTTTTCTTGAGATTATAGAACCCCGCCAAAAGGGCTTACCTTTCTGCTTCAAGTTCTCATCTTCCGCAGAATCAAGTTTCTTCGCAACGCCTGTGTCGACACTGGAGCTTTCAACCGTCGTGCTACAAGAACTGGAAGCCTTCATGTCGGTCTCAAGTCTACCTTCGGAAACCCAAGATCCTCGATCGAAACTTACCCCAGTGAGAGCACTCTCAGGCTCATCCCCGCACTGGAAAGCCTTGATCTCAGGCTCGCATTCAATTTCACAGAACCCAACCTTACCAGCATTTGCTTGCCCCATCACATCCGGACTCCTTACCACCTCCTCTTCCGCACCAGCATCAGGTTTTTCTTCATCATCCAGGTGAAAAAGCGACAGCAGTGTCTTCCTAGCCTTGACTTCCTGGGGTTTCCGACCCAAATCGGAAATGGAAACAGAAACATCTGGTTCTTCAAGGAAAGGGCTACAGGTACGTGCTGGGCTCCTTTTCATGCTGCCAAAGTCGGACAACCTCTCGGCCAAGCATAAGGAGCAAAACCCAGTAAAAGCTTGAGACGGGTGCTTCGCACACATGGTGAACCTGATATTTTCCAAGTTCATCTTCCGGACCTAAGATCCCAGAAACCAGAAACGTCCTCCGACCTTTTACAACTTCTACTTCCAAGTTAAGGAAAAAGGTAAAAAAGAAGAACTTTACAAAGACAAGAACACCAGAAGCTACGGAAGTAGCTCCAGACCAAGGGTTCAAGGCTTCAAGCTATTATTACTAACAAACACTTCACTCACAAAGCACATAAATCAAAACACTAGAACACCCAGAACTGGTATCCAGCTCCAATCACACTACTACCCCGGCGAAAGACCCCAAATTTCCAACATTTCGAGAAAAAAGAACAAGCAAGAAGAGAGTCAAAGACAGCACCTAAAAAGAGCCCAATGCGGGGATACTAAACCTCCCACTACCAGCACTCGCCGCAGAGCAAATCCGAGAGAGAGCCTTCAAGAAACCCCCCGAAAGCCTTCCATGCCACGAATTCTCCAACGACAATCATCCAAAGACCCAATGGATCCAGGAGAAAACGAGCTGAATCGAGGGGTAAGAGACAAAAAAAATTGCTCCCACCTTTACTGTTTCACCTACCGAACCCTAGAAAGATTTCTCCCTTTTCCACACTCCCAACGCCAAACCAACCATGCCGCAGTCCACCAGTCCATCGTTAAATACGTGAATTTACCATTTCACCCTCCCGTTTTCTACATTGGAGTTTAACAAACGTGGAAAACTGAGATTAAAGGCAAACTAAAAGAAATAGGAATGAACAGAATATATTTTTTATTTAATTAAATTTTTAGTATTTATGTTTATCATTATAAATAAATAGAAAATAAAAATTGTATATTTGTGTATGTCAATAGAAATAGAAAGAAAATAGTTTTAGTTTTTCAAATAAATATAAATAACTTAAATTTTACGATAGTAATAGAAATAACGAAACTACGTAATCAACGAAAATATATAAATGGAATATCGAACACACAAAGAAGGAATAGAATACTCACCGTTTTACGAAAACACACCGTTGAAATCCGTAAAAAAAGAAAGGAAGATGCTGAAGAAAAAAAAGAAAGATAGTGAGAAAAGAATAATGAAGAAAAAAAAATCTCTTTACTTTTTATACTTTGTTAATTATTTCCTTTTTTTTTTTACGACAAGAAACTCAAGGGACGGTCGCCTTAGTAGCTCAGTAGCAGTTCACACAGGCATCGGATACTCCATTTTGGTGGTCACACGTGTCGAGATCGAGTCTAGAGCCGTTGGGGCGCGTTGTATTTCAGTGGTGCGGACCGCCGGGAGGACTCCGCTCCCATTCCCGCCACATTACTTTATTACTGCACTCGGTGGTCGGTACGGGTCACCCACTTGCCACGTTATTCCAATCGGCTTTAAGTCAATCGACGTAAATGCCCCTGTATTCTCGCTTGTAGAGAATAATAATATTAATCATTGTTCTTCTTAGTAGGGTGTTATGTGAGCCTAACTTTATTAATTGAGGTGAACTTACATCAAAGTTGTATTTTATGCATTCAGATGCTGGGATATGAAGAGGCTTCGCCATGTGACGTACTTTCTTGCCTCCATTAAAGTATTTACCCTGGACCATTTCTTTGTATGATATGGGCACAATTGTTGGTAACACGGTAGGCTCAATTGTTATCACACCAAGCAGATGACATCACACAAAGCAGATGACACTACGCCGGACAAGAAATTCCACACCACAGTTAAAGTTCCATTTGTTAAACACTGAACTAAAAAAATGTTGTTCTCTTTTCTTTTGAGAATATAAAAAAAGGTTGTCGATCTCGATCACTACGTTTTGACTACGACCTTGAAGATGATTAAGGTTAAACCGGGTCGTACAAGACGATCCGAGTTCCACTAGCGGTGTGAGTAGTAAAATGCATTCCACTAGGGCAAAGCTTAGTAGGTTCTTAGGTTTCTGATCCGTTGGAGCTGGTAAAGATCCATAAATGCACGGGTGGTGTTTGGCAGAGGCTAGTGGAAGTGAGAGGGGAAAAAAAATATTTACTCAAAAGTCAACTTTAGCAGCTGTGGGTGTGGGGTATAGAATGGCAGAAAAAATGAACTTAATCATTTCGTTTGGCGTGCACGGCACAAAAACTGGTTCTTGACATCACCAGGACGGCAGGGCCTACACTACAAGGCCCAAGTGTGTGCTGTGTCGCCTGTGTAGATTGGTAGATCACACCCTGATACTATAGACATGACAAGTCTGTACTGTTCCTCTATCCCATTAAGCGTTAATCGTGCGGTGTCTTCTTGGTCGTTGTGATATACTGACATGAGAACAGAAGCACAAAACCACCGGAAAAAAGCGAGAACCTGCAAGACGTTCTTATTATTATATCTTCGGACTGAAAAAAGATCCAATCGACGAACGATCCTCACCCAACCCAGTGTTTGACGACAACTTCTTCTGATCAAGCATAATCTGAAAATCTCACTCCAGCCAGTTTTTCCACTCTTCTCAATTCATTGATTTTTCATCAAGATTTCATTGATTAGATACTATTTAATTAATAGTGATTAAATAGTATCTCAACTCTAAACAAACGAATCCAAAGAGATCAAAACTAATCTGTCAGGGCCTTATGGTTTCAGTAGCACTTGCCCAAGTGGAGGATTTACCTACCATATTCAGCTTTCCATAAAGTGGTGGTTTGGAGAACCGAACCTTAGCAATATTTAGCGAACCCGTAGTCAAATGGTGTTATACCGTAAACCATAGGCATTAGCTTGTGGACACTGGCTGTTGGAAGATATCTTTGGTGGATCGAACATATTGTTTAATAATAACACTACTTTCCAAGGGAATCGTTTTTATTAATCGAGCATCAATTCTTCTTATGCACCGTATTCCTTGAGGGAATCTTGTGGTTGCTTGCTTAGCGGCTAATCAAACAACAATAGACAATTAGACACGTAACTCCCTCGCCATGGTCCACTTGATGTTTATTCGTGAGAGGATTCTCTATTTTGGAGAAATCTAGCAGATTAACTTGAAAAAATAACAGGTAATCCAGTCTCGATGAAATAGACACGGGGCCAACCAGTCCAAGAAACACCACTTAAAAGCCGTGGGCAACTTGACTAGATCTCCTTCAGCTTGTGGTCGTTAAACATCATTGTAAACGCACTCATGTCCGATTATTTTTTTTCCCCAACAAGATGACGGACTCATGTTCAATAAGTCGTGCAGAAGCACCGCAACAGTGGAGTGGGGATGGAGAGAGGTTAAAATCAGAAGATCTGTATGGTATTAAAGTAGCAGTAAGCTACCACTATGCCAAGTTAATAATAACTCACACGTCAGTGTTTTCTAGCATCCCTTTGACTTTAACTAGCTGGGGTATGTGCTACAAAAAACAGAAATAACTTGTTACCCTAACAACAGTTTTTTTTTTTTTTTTTTTGGAAGGATAAGAAACAGTCGGTTCAACGTTTTCTACAAATTTTAAGTTCATTCTAGAAACACTTCCAAGGTAGTTATCAATTGGAACAAGGACACTATTATTGTGATGGTTGAGAGCATCAACACAAGTTATATATTGTCTCATAACTATAATAGTTCGGTTAGAGATACAAATTATATATTCTGTTTCCGATTTTTCTTACAAAGTAAAGGCAAATTTTTGCCAGACAAGCATAGTTGAATTCCTAGATATTAATCAATAATTATTAATTTATTACAAAGCGTTTCGTGTTGTTACGACTTCTGGGATTTAGTCGATTCCTAGGAGAGGAATTGATTACTGACATATGAAGCTAGCTTGGTAACCATAAATTTTTCAATGTGTAGAGTGATTTCTTTTAAATCTTCATGCTAGTTTATAGAAAAAAAATCAACACTTAGAAGTAATATTTGACTGAAGAAAGTATAACTTATTCGATTCATGACCATTATTTTCAGTTAAAGGGTTGTAAATTTGAATTTTAATGGAAGCAAATTTTAAAAAAAAAGTAATATTTGGATAATATTTGATAATACTTATAAAAAAATAGATCATTTCTATAAACAGTGTTTTTTAAAAAGTTAATCTTCATAATCTTTTGAAATCAGTATTTTTAAAAAAATTTATGCATAATAAAAAGGAAGCTAATGCATTAAAATAATCTGACGTAAAAATTATTATTTGGTTCAACATTTGAGAAATAATTAAAAAAAAAAAACTAACCTCACTACTTACTGGAATATCACTCCAGTAGCACAAAGTTCTAAATCAGTGGTCATCCTTAAATTACTGGAATATCACTCCGAAGAACTGGACGATCTAACAAACGATCTTTCCTATAGAATCCAAAACAAAACAACTTCGAACTTTGGAAATGATAAACTCCCTGTTCATATCATCTCACTCAACTTCAAGGTTCTATGTCTGTAAATACGCATGAATTCCAATGAAATGGAAACAAGTTAAATGATTTGAGAGGGAACAAGGTCAATATAGCTAATTGACACGCTGTCGCAGA
Organism: Posidonia australis; assembly: GCA_024699735.1. Classification (NCBI taxonomy): domain Eukaryota; kingdom Viridiplantae; phylum Streptophyta; class Magnoliopsida; order Alismatales; family Posidoniaceae; genus Posidonia; species Posidonia australis. Next base: position 5,309 of record JAMKQA010037223.1, on the reverse strand, counting down.
CCAGGAGAATTCACATCATTATAAAATAATAGCACCTTACATGACACGCATGTGACTACGCCAAGGGAGAAGAGTACTAGACCCAACATGTTGTCTTGTTGCCTCGGATATGTCGTATGTGATCGATCGTTAACTTCTCATATATGATATATAAACTTTATCATTTAACAGCTCTTCAATCACATTTCTGAATCAACGTATTTATCAAATAACCAATCGAAACCAAGTAATCACTTTTGATAAACAACGGAAAGTGAAGATCCATGCACACACGAAGATTGAGCGTTATGTCCTCCGAAATTCACATGGTATTCAGAGTCGACGGTGCATGCAAATTAAGTTGATTTCCATATTTGCTATCAGAGTAGTACGATAATAGATAAGAAGAGGATCCCAAAAGGGTAGTAATCCAATACACGTTTGCTGAAGACAAATTTATGAAACAAAGATTTTTAGAACGTCTGCATTAGATGTTTATAATCCCGTTTTGCGAACATAAGGATTTTTAGGACGTCCGTGTTGGACATCCATTGCTTTGTTTTGAAAACAGGAACTATTCGGCTGTCCAAACATCTTTTGATTCGTACTTCGAAAGTAGTGTTCAAACAGACATCTGTTGTGATGTAATTCTGTTTTCGATTTTCAAATTTATAAGTTACTTATCATGAAATTTATTTCTTTTGAATTTAAAAGTCGAGATAATTGTATTATCTCACTTACATTTAAAAAAGAATAATCTCATCTCTTTATATATATATATGAGATATTATATTAGAGAGATAGACAACTTAGTACAAAAGTTTCTTGTATATGACTACGTAGACTATATCTTTTTGGAGGACAAGAAAGAAGCAATTGTACGGCTTTCTGAAAGACAATAATAAGTAGTAATGAACACATAATTTATATGTATATTATTCCTTATATTTATCGATTATTTGTATATAAATAATGCTACTCGATGTATTTTGTATAAATTATAGGGAAATTTGAAATCTAAAGAGAATTGAGGAAGAAGAGAGAAAAAGAATAAATACACAAAGAATTCAAATTCACAAAATTTTTGAAGGAGAAAAGGAATGAATTTTACAATAACCACTCGAATGTCAACAATTCAAATTTATATTTTCATATTTAATTGAGCATTAATGGAGGATAATCAACATTAGAGCCAATCAATTAACGGGACTTAGCAATTGGAACACCTCAAATGCTATTTGGGAGCCTCCTAAGCACCCATTTTGGAGATATTTTGGTGTAGAAAAATCTTGTTCAACAGGAATGTTATAACCTTACATTTTTTATAATTAAAAATTTGAATATATTATCGAATTTATTTCTAACTTGAGAGATGCCTTTCGAAGTATATAAAAAGTCCATTATTTGTAGATCTAGGATTTCGAATCTCTTCAAAAGTTGGCACTCTAAAGTTAGCCTTTTCCCTTCAGTGTGCAAGTTTTCTGGGGATTTTCTAATTGTAATATCAGATTTTATCAGTAAAAATTCACTTCTCTTCATTTATGTCTTATATTTCTATTTTTATCTTTAATTCTTTATTTTTTGTTATTTCCATGTGCAACTAAATTCTAAATCTAAGGTTTAAATGAAGTTCATATAAATGATAGATATTGTGATTAAATCTCTATCTGTCTTCACATGTTTTAATGCCATGATTACTTAGGCTATATGTATATTGCATGAATCTCAGTTATATCGATAAAGACTAATATTAATTATATCTTTTTAATCTATATTTAAGAAAGAACAATTGGAAATCATGTGCACAATCTTAGATCTAATGCATATCGTCTGATTTAGTTTAATTTGTATGTTTTTATTTACTACTTGATATTCTATAGTGCATTCCATATAGATTATATTTATTAGGATAAAAGTTAATAAATTAAATAATTTAGATTAGAAAGAAAAATAAAGAGTGAATTTAATCATGCATCTTTTACTTACAAGAATAGATTCAAAAATCATAATTCTCTAATATTCTGAATTTTGTTTTTGTTTTAAATCAATCATCCTTAAATTATATCCACTAACTCTATTACTTTCCCTTGAATATCTGATTGTTAATCTTTACTCTATTACTTTATTTTTTATGGAATCGGTCTATACTTGCATACGTACTATATAGTACAACTTGCACTTGAGGTATATTAAAATTAACATTAAGGACGTTGATCGTGTGGTTTGAGATGATCGAAGCTTGACTTTGTTGTTTGTTTATGTTGAGTGAACAAGTAATCATTCCAGCAATAATTCTTTTATAATCGATTGCGAGTACGTACGTCATGACTCTTTCTAACTAATACTTGGGTGTGATTCGGCTATAATTCGTTGCACTGTGTGGGCCAAATAATACTTCAAGTGTCGGTGTTTGATAACACCTTAGTGGAGTATGTAGATAGTTTTCTCAAAAGAGTTTTTTGTCATATACGAGTAAGATCTTTCCATATTCTCTAGAAAATTTTATTTCTACATACATTCTATTTGACATATTATTTGTGTTTTTATTATAATTAGTTGTATTAATTGTGCCAGGCAGTAATAGATTTTTCTTAGGGTAGGACACAATTATACAAATAACAAATCTTTCAAAATAAATATAATAAAATTTAAATATTATTGAAACATCATTATCTAAATCATAGAGTTGCTTGATGTGGATGCATACACAGAAAGTATTTCATTATTTTCTTATTATCAATTTGATTGACTATATCATATTCATTGTAAGCAACCAAATAACCATTCATGAAATCATTCCTTTTTCTGTTCCTCAAATAATTTTTGATGATATTGTAGAAAATATTCTCTTCATAGAAGTCATTGGCATGAATAGTAATAATGCTAACTTCAATAACCAATATATTAGAAAATATACATGATCTTTCTTCATTTTCACAAGTTTCTGAGAAAAACCACTTATAACTTCGACAAACTTCAATTCTAGTACCATATGAATATCCAAAATATAGGTATTAAGTTGGTTTCTAAGTCTATTAATATCCATAAAAGAGAAATCAAAAGGATAAAGTTGAGTTAATCATACTAACTTCTATTTATCAAAGGAAGTAAATCCATCATTTAGATTAAAATAAGCAACACATAATAATAACACTGTATTCCTCTTATTGAAATAATCATTGAACTCGTTTATAAACAAATCAATCACTGTATTAAAAATTTCAATTCGAAATCTGTTTGAATTTGTCTTTTCTTCTTAACCTCGACGTGCTCTCCTTGGTTTTTGATAAATGTTATCCATGTATTTGACGTCTATATTATATTTCTTACAAAATAACATAACTTCATCAAGAAAAGACTCTCATGCATGCTGATTACTTCTCATAAAGTTGAGTTGTAACTTGGATAATCTAATTAAGTTCATTGCATTTACAATATCTTGGCCTTTTTGTTATAGTGCCTCAAACGACTCACATGTTACTCATAAGAGATTTTCGTCAAAAGTAGGAGAAATACAAAATCAAATGTCTAATTAAGATTGACATAAGTATTAACTTGTGCTCTAGTCTTTGTTAATTTATTATCAACATTAAGGATTTTAAGAACTTTCACCATAGAAGAGAGCATAAGAGATAAATTAACAAGAGACAAATAATGAGATCTAGGGGTGTACATGGGTCGGGTTGGGTCTGATTAGGAGTGAATCCACAACCCAACTCATATTGTTCGGGTTGGATAATTTTGGATCCATACCCAATCCAGACCCAACCCAACCCAATCTACAAACTTTGGGTTGGGTCGGGTCGGTTCTCGGGTTTTATTGCACTTGAATTTTATACAAAAAAAAAGATATGGGCTCATTTATTATTAATTAAAAAAAAATTATAATAAACTCATATATTATTAAGAGTCAGAAAAATTGACATGCAATATATTAGTGTTGCTTAGCTGTTAATAATAATTTTCTTCAAGAATACAAGAGAATGGTTTTAAATTAACTAAAGGACCAAAAGACCGCAAAAATTAGAGGATAATTCATGATTTATTGATATAAAAATAGCTAATAAAAGTATAGCTGCTTAACAAACAAAAGTAGCTCTATCAATATTGTCTATGAAATATAAACAAGTGCCAAGCATGATAAGTAAAAAAAAAGTTGTGATTAATGTTTTATACTTTTATAAATTAAAAATTATATATAGAAATTATGTATTTAAAAATATAGATAATTACTATTATATATATATACCTTCGGGTTCGGGTCGGGTTGGGTAACCCAAGCCTGAAATCCATATCCAACCTACAAAGTTTGGGTTTGGGATTTTCTGACCCATACCCAATCCATGATTAAAACAATCCAACCCAACCCAACCCACACGATTCTACTTGGTTCGGTTTTCAGGTCAACTCAGACCCATGTACACCCCTAATGAGATCTTCATTGTGTTTCACTAACTCTTTTCCTACCAAGTTTCTGATTTCTTCTACTACCACTTTTAATTTCTCTTGATTCAAGTTCTAAAGCAACTTTTTCAACTTCTTTTGCTAGAAGAGTATCACGATACTTACAAGATCCTCCAATACAATTCATTATGTAAACACCCCAATTTTGAGCTCATTTGGCAGCAGGCTCCTTCGGTTGATGCTCTGGTCGCAACCACCAAAACCCTAGCTCACACAAGCCTAATTAGGTTCACACTAGCCCACATGACCCAATAAAGCACTAAAACCCATTAAAATTCACTGGAAAAAAAATAAAACACTTAATCCAGCTAAAATCCACTTAAATCAACTTAAAATTCAATAAAATCCTAATTAATCAAATTGTTAAACCCTAATCAAGTAAAAAGAAATTAAAATCCATTAAATAAGACAAAAACCCTAATTTAAGCTTAATTCAAATTAAATCACTCAAAAACCCAAATAAATAAGTAAAAAATCCTAATTAAAATGAAAATCCATTGAAAACCTTAATTAACTAATCCAAAAACCCTACTTAAACCCAAAAAACCCAAATAAACAGGAAAATCCCAATTAATCAATAAGTAAACCTTAATTAACCCAAAATCCCTAAATAAACCCTAATTAAAACTCAAAACTCTAATTCCAAATCAATTAAATAAAACCCTAAATCCAAAATTAATAATCACATTTAACTCATAAAATTTTGATTAAAAGCTTAAAATTAAAATCCTAAAATCCCTAAGAATTCCCAAAATAATTAATTAAAATCAGCTAATCAAATCTTAATCACAAACTTAATTAAAATCATCAAAACATAAACAAAAAGTCTAAAATAAAATTCAAAACCTTAATTAAAAGCTTAAAAC
>JAMKQA010037222.1:0-19103 GCA_024699735.1 Posidonia australis | reverse complement strand
ATTTTGATACAGACAGAGGCATAACCAGGCCGGGTGAAGTTGGTTACATCCTTATGCATACAGAGAAATTTCCCCAGCGAACTGGCAATGGATTGGATCGCCCCTGGGTCATGCACATGAGCTCGCAGGCCAGGAAAACCAACCCAAACAGGGGTGCAAGACGGCTCAGAGCCGATAGAAAACGAAGGTGACTAGCGGAACACACGCATACGTTTCCCCTGAATGAACCAAGCTTCCTTGATGTATGCTTGCACAAAATCCTCCCTGTTGGAGAAGCAGATCAGAATGTGGCGTTGATCCAGGGCTACCGGGAATATACAATCCTGAAAGGACATAACTTTCTGCATCGCAGTAAGAACATCCATAAGAGAAGGACGGCCAGTGGAGAACTTCCCAATGAGGGTCCAGGCGAAAGGGGAGGCCATCAGCGACACCTCCTCCACCGAGAACTGGACAACCTCTTCCCCATCCAGAAGGACCGGCTGCCTGACCGAACCCCAGGGAAGGAGGGGGGTCGATGCGTTGAACGGGTAGCAGCGGCGACGGAGAGAGAGCGGGGCTTCTCAGTGGCCACCCTAGGGTTGGTATAGAGCAAAGGGGAAGCCAGGGGATCCGCAGGAGGGCATTCCTGCGAAGGGTCGGCAGGAAGAGACATCACGCCGCCCCGGGCCAGGAGTTAGATCTAGCACCGAAGAGCCGACCCAGCCCCGGGGACGGGAGAGAGGGAGAAGAAGGGGCACACCCAGAAGAGGGAGCCGGTGAGGGGAGCAAAGGAGGAAGCGCGGAGGAGGCGGGCAGGACGACGACGGCCCCCAGAGCAGACGCTCCCGGGACGGAACAGTCGCATGCAATCGCCAGACGCCTAGGGTTTTTTAGGATTTTGAATTAATCCTAGAGTTTTGGATTAGGTTTTGGATTTTATTTAGGGTTTTGAATTAATCCTAGGGTTTTGGTGTAATTCTAGGGTTTTGAATTAAATTTTGGATCGTATTTAGGGTTTTGAACTAATCCTAGGTTTTTTGGATTAATTCTAGGGTTTTGAATTTGGTCTCGGATTTTACTTAAGGTTTTGGACTAATCCTAGGGTTTTGGAGTAATTCTAGGGTTTTAGATGAAATTTTGGTTCTTATTTAGGGTTTTGAACTAATCCTAGGTTTTTTGGATTAATTCTAGGGTTTTGGATTTGGTTGTGGATTTTACTTAGGGTTTTGAACTAATCCTAGGGTTTTGGATTAATTCTATGGTTTTGAACTAAGCTTAGTTCAAGGGTTATGGTTTTCTAGCTAGATTTTAGGGTTTTTAGGGTCTGGTTTATGGTTTTAGGGTTAGGTCTAGGGTTTTGGAGTTAGGGTTTAAGTTAGGGTTTTGAATTAGGTTTAGGGTTTCATTTAGGGTTGAGGATTTGAATTAGGTTTTAGGATTTGATTTAGGGTTTAGGGTTTGGATTTGGTTTGGGGTTTGACTTAGGGTTTAGGGTTTGAATTAGGTTTCAGGATTTGAATTTAGTGTTTAGGGTTTGAATTAGGGTTTAAGATTTGATTTTGGGTTTAAGGTTTTAGGGTTTGATTTAGGGTTTAGGGTTTGAATTAGGATTTTGAATTATGTTTTGGATTTTGAATTTGATTTTTGTTTAAGGTTCAATTGCAAGCATATAGGGTGTCTACAAGAGGACTTGGCTGCCTCCTAGCAAAAGCCCCTCGAGTCATTTAGGGAGTATGTCAGGCGCTGACGTGCCCTTGCCTCACAGGTCAATGATAGACCCTCTAACACGGAGTCTATCGAGGTGATCATCCGAGGGGCACAGCCAGCCACAGGGGCTCTGCTTAGCATCCAGTCTATCACCACTTTCTCCTCTCTGATTAGAGCCGACGACCGAGTGGACGGCTCGCTACGAAGTGGCATCTTTTTTACACTTACTGCGTTCGCCAAGCAAGCAACCACCTCCAGCCACAACATTGACACCAGTAACAATAGTAGCAACAACAATAATGGCTCTAGCCCCAGCTATCTGAAGAGGAGGGATCCCTTAAAGAGCGCTGTCGCTTACCTTGGGTCCCCTACTCTGCTGTGAACGTAGTGGGCCCGTCAGCTCAAAATCAAGTAGTTTATGCACCAGCACCTAGGACACCCCACATCACTACTATCGTCGAGCCAGTGTATGCCGTAGCACTGGCAAGGCAAGGACAGCACCCCCTAGAGGGAAGGCCCCGACGACTCTACTGAGATTTCACCCCACTGGTCGAGCAGTTAAGCGCCATCCTTCCCAAGATGTAGTCACACCTCATGTACCCAGACGTTCTCCCATCGCCGAATCCATTACTGGTGTGATATAAAGTGAACTTGTACTGCAGTTATCATTGGGTCCCAGGGCACTTGACGGACAGCTGTTTCACTCTCTGGAACGCCATACAAGACCTCATTGACCGCAAGGGCATTGTCATCAACACTTAGGATGTAGGGTCTACACCCACTCAAGCACTAGCACCAACACGAGCACAGCCCCTCTAGCATAGTTAGTCAGCCTCTCCTCAGCACACCAATCAAGGAGCACCCGGGACCTCAAGGGCTCACTACCTCTTTCCTGTCGGGTCCAGCTCTTCCCAGTTGGACCCATCTGGTCTGATCCACCATGCCTCCGAACCGCTCCCGCCTCAGTAGTATCTTACCTTCCTCTCCGGTTCAGTGTCCGTCGTCGACATGATTTACCTGGCCGCCAGGACAGAGCACGCGATCGCCTCGCCTACCATGCAATTTCGCTCAGCTCAACCCATCTGCCTTGAAGCTAGACCTCAGCCAACTCTACCCAACTCGTCCAGTGGCCCAGCTAGAGTTGGCGGCTTGTACGCCCTTGGTCATCAATTTGACTAGGGATACCCACCAGGTACCGTATGACTATGCCACAGAAATGTGTGCAGAAATCACGCGATCTGGATGGGTGTACAAGCACCCATCTCCAGTCCCTAGGGCAGGCCACCCAGTACCACCTCCACCTCGGCAAACAAGCCAACCCCCTAAGCCCGTCACCGAGGAGGTTACCCCTAAACCCAGCACCAGCACTGCCAGTAAATCTCCGGATGATCTCACCTCCCTGCTCAAGAAGGTTAAAGCTGATATATCCATTTGAGACCTCATCCATACCTCAGTCGAGCACCGGGAAGCCTTCCTCTAGGTATTCCAGGCAGCCCATGTATCCCCCACCATTGAGCCCTCAACCATTGAAAACATGGTAGGCATGATCACAATGCCTTGGGTCATCTCCTTCTCATCTCAGGAGTTGCCCCCAACGGGAACCAATCACAGCCAACCGTTGTTCGTCACCATGTAGTGCCAGAAGTTCAAAATCCCTTTGACACTGGTTGGTAACAGTGAAGGTCTAATCATCTGCCCCTTGCACACCGCAAGCAAAATTGGATTCAAAGTCGAGGACATCACGCTAGCTATCAAGGGGATGATGTCTTTTGACAACACGCACTACGATGCGTTGGGGGTTTTGGTCATCCTTTGACTGTCGGTCCGGCTCAGTTCGACTTCAAATTCTATGTTGTTGATCTCAAGCCTGCTTTCAACCTTCTGCTTGGGCACCCTTGGCTGCACAAGCATCACGTCATCCCATCAACCTTGCACCGTATGATCAAGTTCTGCTTTGGTGACGATATTGTTGTTGTCATGGTAGATAACTTTGAGAAGGACGAGGTTGACATGGTCTCTTCGGTTGATCTTCCGACTGTCCACTTTGATCCCAAGCCATCGGATGTATTGTACCATGTTAATCGTTTCGAACTGGTCAATTTTGTTCCGAAATTCGAACGTGTTAGCTTCTTGTCCGTTCACAGCCACCCTTAGTTAATGGTTGAGAACCTTTGTCACCGGTGGAGATACAAAAAGGGAGCACCACTTGGGCGATACGGTCAAGGGATCACGGAGCCTGTCAAGGTGGAGGAAAGAAAAGATTGCGAAGGACTTGGATACTAGGGACCACAGGGAAACACATGCAGCCACTGAAGGTTGCTCGTCCCTCGGGATTTGACTAACTTTGTTAGTGCAGGTGTGATGGACTCAAACAGGAACCCATCCCTGATCTTAGCAGTGCAGCAACAGCGGAGTCCAGCAGAAGACGTCGAGTGGGTCTACAGTGAGAATTACTACACGGATGAAGACACATTGAGCGCAGTTGAGCTGGACCCCACAGGCAAGACAGAGCAACAACAGGCAGCAGTCCCAGCATTCCCCTATCTACCTTTGCCATCCACAACAACAGCAGCACCACAGTCAGTCACAGTCACAGCAGCACCACAGCCAATTTCAATCACAGCAACAGCAGCACCACAGTTAGTCACGGTCATAGTAGTGCCACAGCCAGTTTCAGTCGTAGTAGTATCACAGCCACAGCCAGTTTCAGTCATAGCAATAGCAGCACCACAGTCAGTCACAGTCACAGTAGCACCATAGCCAATTTCAGTCACAGCAACAACAACACCATAGTCAGTCACGGTCATAATAGCACCATAGCTAGTTTCAGCAGCAGCAGTATCACAGCCACAGCCAGTTTCAATCACAGCAACAGCAGCACCACAGTCAGTCACAGTCACAGCAGCACCATAGCCAGTTTCAGTCACAGCAACAACAGCATCACAGTCGTAGTAGTGCCACAGTCAGTCGCAGCACCAATGCCGCAGTTTCAGTTAGCCACTGCAGCAACACCACTAGTAGAGTTGCCAGAAGTGGCAACAACCTAGATGCAATAGTTCAGCAGCAGTAGTATCCCAGCCCTTCTTGTTCCCAGGTCTCTAGTGCAATCGGAGTCATGCGCTTACTATGTCGACTTCACCTTGGACGAGGAGGAGGGTGCGGCCATCGAGACCCATGCAGACGCAGTGCTAAATGACCTGGAAGTGCTATTCTAGGAGCAACTGGCGGTCTTGGTAGAAGACGAAGCCGACGAAGACAAGAATAGGAAGGGGAAAGCAGTCGCATCAAAGCTGGAACTCGCCCAACCCCAGAATCACCAGGGTCATCTAGTAATCATGGTTGTGGAGGAGGGCAAAACAATCGAGACTAGACTAGAGGAGATGATTTCTGAGCAGCCAGGAGGTGGGTCTAAGTGGTATTTCCAACACAAGCCTTGACTTGAGATAGGCGAGGGTTAAAAAAAAAGACCTTGAGGTAGGCTCCTCAGAGAACCCACGGAGCAACTCCCAGAGCAGTCACCTGCAAGACAACCGTCAAGGGAAGATTATTGTAAATAGTACAAAAAACACAAAAAAAAAACAAAAAAACCAAAAATATTAGGACTACTATAGAGGAGGGAGAAGAACAGGCTAGCACCACAACAAAGCAAAAAAGCACAGGATCAGAGTTCACGCAGTGCAGCTACAAGAATACCAGAGTCAGCGTGACCCTCCTCAAGCGTAAACAGGGGCAAGAGTCGGAGCAGATCCTCTCTTTTGATGTCACTGACTCAGCATTCCAAGAGGAGGTCTTGTCAGAACTAATAGCGTACGAGGAGGAGGACGACATGGGTGTCGACGATTTAGAAGATGTGTCGGAATTCCACCCTTACGATGATGATCTAGAAGGTCCGAACCTGCACGTCGAGGAGGACACGGAGGAGGTGAATATCGATGTGTCGGGCGACATTAAGGAGGTCCGCATCAGTGCTAGATTGTCACCACATGCAAGGGCTGATTTTATCACGTTTCTGAAGGAATATAGTGATGTTTTTGCCTAGAGTTATGATGACATGGTCGGACTAGATGTTGAGATAGTAGTACACACTCTGCCATTGAAGCCGGATGCCAAGCTAATCAAACAGAAACTCAGAAGATGGCGCCTGTAGTGGCTTCTCAAGTTAAAAGAGGAAATCATGAAGCAACACCAAGTCAAATTCCTAAAGGTTGTCCTTTACCTAGAATGGCTGGCCAATGTAATTCTGGTGCCAAAAAAGGACGGGCGGATTCGCATGTGCATTGACTATAGAGACCTCAACAAAGTGAGCCTGAAAGATGATTTCCCACTACCTCACATCGATGTACTGGTGGACAGCACTACGGGGCACAAAATGTTATCATGTATGGACGGCTTCTCAGACTACAATCAGATCAGAATGGTGGAAGATGATATGGAGAAGAAATCATTCATCATCCCTAGGGGGGTCTTTTGCTACAAGGTGATGCCGTTTGGACTCAAGAACGCTGGCACTACGTACCAAAGAGCAATGACAGTACTTTTCCATGATCTCATGCACCAGGACAATGGGGTGTACGTGGATGACATGATTGTCAAATCCAAAGAGTCGGAAGACCACCTCACTTGCCTAAGTAAGTTGTTTGACCGCCTGCAAAGGTTTAAGCTTCGGTTGAATCCCAACAAATGTGTGTTTGACGTGACATCAGGAAAGCTCTTGGGATATATAGTCAGTCAAAGGGGAATTGAGGTCGACCTTAATAAAGCCAGAGCCATTATTGAAATGCCCTCTCCGACCACAAAGGAGGAGGTCTGGGGCTTGCTAGGGCGCCTACAGTACATCAGCCACTTCATCGCCCAACTCACACCCAAATGTGAGCCAATTTTCAAGCTCTTGAGGAAGAATGCTCAGATCACCTAGAGAGTGGAATGCCAAGCCGCCTTTGTTAAGATCAAACAGTTGCTAGCCAGGCCACCAATCCTAGTCCCCCCAACGTCGGGACAGCCACTCCTCTATTTGTCAGTTACACCTCACTCCATGGGTGCCATATTGGGCCAACATGATGAGACAGGCTGTAAAGAAAGGATGGTGTACTATCTGAGAAAGAAGTTCAATGATTATGAAGCCAGGTATACCCCCATCAAAAAAGTTTGCTTATCCTTAGTCTGGGCCACCCAATGCCTACGGCACTACATGATGGCATACTCGGTTTTACTGTTGTGTCGGCACGATCCGATTAAGTACTTGTTATAGAAGCCGGCACTAGTGGGAAGATGCATCAAGTGGCAGGTTTTGTTATCCCAATATGACATCACCATCATGACGCAAAAATCAGTGAAGGGACAAGCCTTAGCAGATCACCTAACTGACTTGCCTTTCCCGGAGTATCAACCCTTGCAGATCTAGTTTCCCGATGAAGACATCTTATTTGCCATGGATGATTCAGGACTCGAGGAGTCTGAAGACCAGATGAGGTGGAGCCTCTACTTTGACAGGGCAGTAAACAAGAAAGGCCAGGGTATTGGGGCAGTGCTGGCAACGCCCCAAGGACAACTCATCCTGTTTTCCAAGAAACTATCGTTCCAATGCACCAACAACGAGGCGGAATACGAAGCATGCATCCTTGGCTTGCAAGCTGCATTAGAGCACAGTGTACGAAAGCTACAAGTCCACGGCGATGCCTTGCTGATCATATCCCAGGTGAACTGGAGTTGGAAGACAAAAGACCCGAAGCTAATGCCATACCACTCATATCTCCTAAAGCTCATGGCAGAATTCAAGGACATTTCCTTCTCCTTTATGAACAGAGCCGGGAATGCATATGTAAAAGTGTTGGCAACTCTGGCATCGTGGTTGTCCATACCAGATGATCATGTGGCGGGCATATCGATGACTTGAGTGGATTACCTTGTGTACTACTTGAGCATCGAAGAAGTCGATCCACTTGAAGAGCTTCCCTGGTACCACGACATCAAGGTTTTCTTGCAAACTGAGAACCTCCCGCCTGATACCCCTGCCATTGATAGGAAGACCATGCAGCGGTTTGCGTCGAAGTATGTCCTTCGGGGTGGCCATTTTTACAGAAAGTCCTACAACCAGATGTTGCTGAGGTGTGTAGACCGAAAGGAGGTCGATACCCTGATGCTACAGATCCATGCTAGAGTTTGCAGCCCACACATGAATGGGATCTTGTTGGCCAAGAAGATCATGCTGCAAGGCTAACTACTGGTCGACCATGGAAGCGGCCTACTGTCGATTCGTCCGAAGGTGCCACAACTGCTAGGTCCACGACAACCTGATCCACGATCCCCCTCATCAGTTGCATAATATGTCTGCGCCTTGGCCCTTCTCAACATGGGGTATTGACGTCATCGGAGCCATTCATCCGGCAGCCTCCAATGGACATCGCTTCATCTTGGTAGCAATTGAGTACTTTACCATGTGGGCAATTGACTATTGTAAGTCGGTACGGGGTTCCCCACGCCCTCATCTCCAACAACGGGAAGAACTTCATAGCCAGGAGGGTGGAAGATTTCTTGCAGAGCCTCCACATCAAGCATCACAGATCCTCCCCGTACTGCCCACAAAGTCCTTCGGGCAACAAGATCTGCCCATTTCCACTCAGATAGGCACCAAGGCTTTCCTAATGCTGAGGGCCTAGCATGACTAAGTAAGCACAATTCATACATCTCCATCTACATTACTCCCTCCATCGTTGTTATCATGGGATAGGAGTTTACCCAATCGCCAGCCAAGGGCATGTCAGCTGCCCTCTTGGTCAACATTGGTAGCCCACCGTCAGTACCAGGGGCATGTTAGCTGCCCACATGGCTCACCTCTAGCCAGGGGCATGTCAGCTGCCCACTTGGTTGACTTTAGTAGAGCATCCACAGCTAGGGGCATGTCAGCTAGGTTTTGGCAAATGGATGCTTTACCAGGTGTTTCAAGCCAAGAGTTCAGTGCAAGACGGCAGCTCCACATAGGAGGCCAGTAGGAAGAATGGATAGAGGCAGATCATCGAGTCAGCTACATATGCTCGAGTCAGCTATTCCCTCTAGTCCAGGGCCTCTTCGAGCTGCTAGCATTTTGAAACAGAGGAGCGTCAGGGGCTATTTCACTGATTGGCCATTCCACCTGTGTATGCGCCCTATATGCCTCTGAACAGCTTGTGCCTCTCACTAGAGTCAGATCACTTGAGCTAACACTGGTTTGTAGCAGACGAGCCAGTTCAACAGTCATAGTAGTAGAATTCAGAGGATACAGCTGAAAGATGGCAGGCATGGGAGATTGTTCAAAGGTGTCCTGGCGGAAACCAAACTGATGCAAGACATAAGTAGGGTGATACTCCACTCCTCCAGTCAGGCCAAGAAGAACAACCACCCTCATATCAGTGTCATTGAAGAACGTTGTGAAAGGCTTCACGGTGGATGAGACGATCTGCCAGGTAATCCGGCTTCCGAACAGTCCCTCCAGCTCCTTATAAAACTCCCGTACTCCAGAGATGGTCTGAAAATGCTCACTCTGGCAGTAGCCCTCAAATGCTAGCCTTTGGGGGGAAGAACCTTGACTCCCATGTGAGCTGCCAACCACACTTGTCCAAGCATTGAGTCAGTAAATAGAAGTGCCAATCTTAGTAGAATCCAGAAATTACTTGTACCAATGCTCCACAGTAGTAGAAGTGGCGACACCGATGGAGTGCACAATCCAAGCCCTGGTAAGTCTCAGCCAGGATCACAGGAGTCTGATCCATTGGTTTTCTCACCACAGCCAAAGCGATCTTAGCTACCTCAATCGCTACGGTCATCCGGCCATGATTGAATATGAGCTCCTCGAGGAAATGGAGGACGAAGCTGCGCAGCCATAGATCGTCACCCAGTGCGAAGTGCCTCATAATCACCTCGTCAAGGTAGTCCAAGCGTAGCATAGGTTCCGAGCCATCTGCACAGATTAAGCACCTCTTGCATTCTGCAGTGTTTAGACCAGTTAGCTGTGAAAGAACAGATGCGTACCCGTCCCAACGCATGAAGATTGGAGGCCCCAGCGGTCTTGATAGGCCACAAATCTGCCTAGTTTCCTCCAGGGCGACGGTCAGTTCCTCAAGACCAAATCGGAATACATGGTGGGCTGGTTTCCAGAATCTGGCCATGGCACACAGGAGATATCAGTTCACCTTGACATCCCTGATCATTAAGAGATGCCTAGAGATCCCCCAGCATAGTAGTTACTCCTGGTCATTGTCAGAGAGCATGTCAATTTATTATCTCAATACGTCCGAGCAATGAGGTGGAGTAACCATCATCAGGAAACCCTGGAAAGTCCACAAGAACACCATATCAAGAGCCTATGATTCACAGTCCTACCCGTATTGCCGTGGAAGCCTTACCATGATGTCCAGGAGAAGGACACTGGCAATAGTAGAGACATGGGAGCCCGACGGAGCAGTGCTAGGGCCGTCGATGAAAGAAACGGTTGCAAAGCAAGCACAAGCTGGAGAATAGAAAGGTGGACCAAGGAGGAAGCCGAACCCGGAGGAGTGAGGTGGATACCCCACTTCACATCCAGCCAAGACCCCATTTTAAAGGAGAAGGAGAGCCCATGAGCAGTAGCAGGACAACGACCCGCGATTGTGTCAAGCATCACGTGCGTCGTGGTTGCGCGGACGACATGTGCGCATCCATTAGGGATTTACATTATCATTTGAGCTACACTATTGAGACACGTGCTCTACATGTGCATGTGGCACAGGGCTCCTGAACCGAGCCGCTGCTGCTCTAAAGCCCGCCTAACTAGTGCAAAGATGCTGAAGCCTAGCTACGAGCACAGACAAACACATTCAAACCACACAACCAAGACAAGCAATTCAGAAGACATTCATCTAGAAAACTGGCTAATTGAGAAATAGTTCAAGCTTACAGAACTAGAGTTTACAATCAACAATGTTTAAGTTACAACGCTTGCAGAGATACAAAGTCGGAATGGGTAAACTAATCCCAAGCCTCATCGTCACTCTTGTTTGGCTCCCACCCTTGGGAAGCACAGGCGGTGCGGCGCTCGCCCTTGCGCGAAAGCCATCGGGTAGTCGTAGCTAAAGCCGCATGAGCACGGGAAGGGGCAAAAGTAGAAGCACCCGTAGAGTCTCCAACTATAGAAGTATCTTCCTCGAGGTCGGGGTCGGCCTTGTCAGTACTCCTCCCAAGGATGACGTCTTCCAACCGGTTTCCCTGAAATAAGAGGGTCAATCTCGGATGTGCACAGAGAAGGATGATATACACAAAACTAGGACAGCACTTACCTCCCCACGGTCTTCCCGCTGGGCCTGTTACAGATAAAAGGGGTAGCATGATCAGGCATGTACAGTCATGAATCGTGAAATAGAAGAGGTAGAATACAATACCTTGGCTCGTTGCATCCAAGCGTAGAAATCACTCAACCTGCCCTCGAACCGCTGCAACAAAAGCAAGCAATTATGCCAGAACAATTGGAATCATGGAGTCAGTTTATGCCACAAGCAGAAGGTAATTTACCTCAGCCTAGTTTTCTGAGAACCACATATCCCGTTGCTTCTCCCAGAGGTCTTGCTCGAAGAGATATGGCTTGCAGGTGCGTTCGTACCACTCCTGGTACTCATCATAGTTGGTAGGATGGAGGGTGTATCAGCTTTGGTCGACCATGATCTCCGCCACGATAGAGCGAGCCCGTACGCGGGTAGTGGCCCGAGGCACCATCTCGGTAGGAGGCATAAGCAGGATGTCGAACTCCGGGGTGAACTTGTGATGAACCCGGCTAGGCAGGTAGAAGGTAGACTTCTTGAAGCAAAAAAATTTCATCTGCTTCCGGTAATAAGTCCAGGCAGAGTTCAGGGGCTCCCAGTCTAGCCCGGCATACCGCTCAAATGGCCTCAGTTCAACCTATACAAAGCAAAGCAGAGCACAAGTCAGTCCAGTGTCTCAGAACAAAATAGAGAAAGCTGTAAATAGGTGTTACGTTTGTAAACTCACATCATGAATCGACAGCATGTCCAGAAGATAGCGGTAAGACTCATAGCCGTACACCCCTACTGTGGTACGATGGTCTGGTTCACACCACTACTGTGGAAGTGGGAGAAGTCTGGGACGGAGATAGAAGAAGTAGTTCCCCCCCATGCAATGCTCCATCCACCAGTACTACAAATACTGAAAAGCATGACAGAACATAATCATATTGCTTTAATTGAAGAAAATAATATAGAAGCTCACCGTCAGTAGTTGGTAGAGCCCCACGTGGGACCACTGGTTGCGCTTCACTACACTGTCCATGCCGTAGAGCATGTAGGTATAACTAGCACCGCCCCAATCATACCGGTCCAAGTGATCCAAGTCGGCGAGATATGTCAGCCAGTCTGTCGAGATGCAATATCCAGAAGTGTCACAGAAGATCGAGCCATCAACTCCATCAAGAAATGGCGAAGAACGAACTCCGCCTCCCTTGATCCTGGTGCTGGATCTGGCCAAAATAGGTTCCACTCCCTAATCCAACTGTAGCAGAGGTAATGTGCCGATCGGGTCAGTGGAGGGCACTCACAACCCAAAAGCTCTGTAACTTTAGCAAACTCCAAGGTGGCCTTGCCGACTATGGGCTCCTTACCAAAGCTAAAGCCTAACAACAGTGCCCAATGCTCCAGTAAGATCGTCATCTCACCAAAAGGGAGGTGGAAGGTGTGGGTCTCATGTCGCCACCGCTCCATGAGTGCTCGAAAGAAATCGTAGTGTCCATGGACTGCCTAGAGGCGTAGAAGACTCCCGAACGGGGTGCGGTGTAGTAGAAACTCCTTCAGGAAGCCAGGGAGACGCTCGAAGTGCTCCAGCATCGGTGTCCAGAGACACTGCATCACCCGCTCAGTATCACCAACTTGAGGAGCAAGGAACAATAGGGTTAGAAATCAGATACTCCATGAGAGTTTACGCAAGGGAAAGAAGAATGCTTACCTTAAAGCCATCACGGTTGCAGATATAGTTTTCATCTAGCAATCGACCCCCAAAATTGCCAGATTCCTACCAAGAGGAGATTCTGTTCAGCAAATCAAAAGCATGCCTAAAAACAAAACAGTAGGGCAAGGGAAGAGCCAATTTCTTACGTCCTTGGTGATATTAGGCATCGCCTCCTCCGATGCTTGAGAGCTAGAAGTGGCCCCAGATCGTGAACTAGATCCACGACCCCAAGCCTGTGAACCAGAAGTAGCCCCAGATTGTGAGCTAGACCCATGTCCCTAGGCTCGCGAATTGGAGGCGATCGCACTCGCCTGGGTCACCTCGAACTCGGACTCAGAGTTAGATTACACGAAACAAGGCCGGTCAGAAGTTAGCAGAATGACGATTTTTGTTTCAACAAAAATTGGTAGTTGTTGTGCAACAGCATTTGAATAAAGTGGTGGCATGCTACAATGGAACCAAGACACTAATTCAAATGGCATAGTGTGAACAAGCATAAACATAAGTGCAAGCAAAAAATTCAAAGCATCATTGAAATCTACCAGACAAGACTGCAAAAGCTAGTTCTCGAGCTAATTTAGAGCATATTTACATTATCATTCAAGGTGATCAGTGACACAGTGCAAACATGGTGTGGCAACCTCATTTGGGCAGGGTTTTGATGTTCTGTCCTCAAGCAACACGGTGGTGATGGAGCATGCTCGAAGGGAGGAGAAACACTGCTTCATCATCGTCGACCCACCATCGTTGATATGGTCTTCGATGATGGCCAGCCACCGTGCGGGGCCATCAGTAACTCACCTCTTAGTACCCAACCATAGTGTCACGGGGACACCCCGACGGCTCTACCGACAGACCCCACCATCGGCATTGTCGAGCAACCCAACGACAGCGAGAGAGGGATGGAGGAAGCACACATGCCCAAGCAAAAGGAAGACACAAAGCAAACAGGCCAGCAAGCAAAGAAAATCTAGAGGTAAAGGAGAAGAGCATACCATTTTTGCCTCTCCTCACGCTGCCGACACGACCCTGCTGGAGCCCAAGCCCTACGCAACACTGCTCTGTGCATCTACGTAGCCCCTCCAACCTCCGCTCTGCTGTCGCTCAGCACCAGGCTACTCCGCCACCCGAGCCCTTGCCGCTGTTCGCTGCGGAGAAGAAGGGAGGGAGACGAGAGGGGCGAGTAGGAGGAAGGATGGCTCTTGGCTGCTCCTTGAGATGTTAAATGAAAAAGTTTTACTTTTGAATTAAAGAGACATGCAGGAATTCCTTGGAGAAGCATGGGAAGGGAGACCAAACGCCATGCATCAATTCACGATGTGATTAACTACTAGTGGGTCCTATAGGTTTTGAAAATTTTGTCTCAGCCTCTTGGTAATTTTTAGTGAAGGGTAGAATCGTCCCTAAGAAAATTGGGAGGCCAGAAAGGTCCACGTGGGTTCTAGGACTCTAGACAAGATTGTTGGGACAGGGATTGCCACCCAAATCAGCCTCAGTAGTCAGTTTTGCAGTTTCTTGTAGTAGTTTCTAGAAATTATAGATAGATCCCTGGACTTCTCTAGATGCCAGATAGTTTCCTCTTGTCAGGCCTTAACCACTAAAATAGATTCGGAGAACTTAGATCGACATCAGGCAGTTCATTACCTAGGAAGATTCCTAAATACGTCGGAACTGGAAATTTTGTTAAGACGCCCCTATAATTTCTATACTAATTGGAGCTCAGCGCATGTAGTCGGAAGTGAAGAGAATGCTCCAAGAGTTTAGCCAAAGCATGAGCATCACCAATGGCATAGTAGTTCGAGCTTAGAGGACAGTCTCGGAAAATTTACAGAAAAGCCCCTACTGTTTCCTAAATTGCAAGAAGACCCTTGACTGTCACCAAAATAGACTATCTGTCAGGTTTGACCACCCTTGAAAGATCAAGAATGTTTCCCTTATACCAAAATCGAGCTTATGCTCAAACAATTTCAGAACTCGACGATTCGAGGCAAAATTACCATATTGTCTCTATTAACTTACCCTAAGGTTGATGGCACTCCGACTGCCGATCAGGGCCTACCAGGAGTCCCTCCATCCTTGATCGAGCCCAAGGGCATCCTAGAATCATGTGGTCAATTTACGGTGGATCTCTCCTTGATCAAAAAATTACCATTTTACCCCTATCAATGCCTAGAGGAATCTTAAGCCCCATCCACCTGCTAAAGGTTTCCACACACCTTGTGGTAGTCTATGAAGACATCCTTTGGAGCAAAGTCAGTTACATACAGAATTTAGTGAGATTAGGTAGATTACAGATTTACCCTTGCCTCGCCAAAGTTCAGAACGCCTAGGGAGAGGTAGCATCGGCAGCGACTCGTTTACTCTTGACGATTCCCATTCGTTGCCTGTACATCGGTAGCAACTCGGTTCACTCTTGGCGGTTCCCATCCGTTGCCTGTACATCGGCAATGTCTCAGTTCACTCTTGGCGGTTCCCAGCCGTTGCCTGTACATCGGCAGCGACTCGGTTCACTCTTGGCAGTTCCCAGAAGTTGCCTGTACATCGACAACGACTTGGTTCACTCTTGGCAGTTCGCAGCCGTTGCATGTACATCGACAGCGACTCAATTCACTCTTAGCCGTTCCCAACCTTTGCTTGTACATCGACAGCGACTCGATTCACTCTTGGCGGTTCTTAGCAGTTGCCTGTACATCGGCAACGACTTGGTTCACTCTTGGCGGTTCCCAGCCGTTGCCTGTACATTAGCAACGACTCGGTTCACTGTTAGCGGTTCCTAGCTGTTGCTTGTACATCAGCAACGACTCGGTTCACTCTTGTCGGTTCCCAGCCATTGCCTGTACATTGGCAACAACTCGGTTCACTCGTGGCGGCTCCAAGTTGACTTGTCCGTACATCGACAGCAACTTGGTTCTATCTCTATCCTCTCCTAGCTGACCTACCTGTACCGACAGTGACTAGGTTCTATCCTTTCTCTCTTTGTTGGCCGAGTAAGTCTGATAACTTGCTAGCTCTCCCCTTTTTGTCTACTCCTAGCCGATCTGTCTGTACCCCGATAGCGACTAGGTTCTATCTTTTTCCTCTTTTCTTTTCTTTAGCCTAGTAAGTTTGATATCTTGTCGTGCCCCCTCCTAGGTCCCCATTCGGATGAACAGGATCTAGGATGCCCCTTTCTTTTGGACCGGTACCCCAAACTACCCAGATGGATTCCGTCACTAGTCACTTTTCGGTCGGCAAGCCCGTCAGTCTTGCCACACCCCTCTTCTCCTCAAGCTGATAACCGAAACTGTTCGGTGATGAGTCTGTCAACTCATCAAGCATCTTAGCATTCATTTGCATCTACATGTACCAACTAGCTTCTACACAACACATGCATCGTAATCAAGCATACTCCACATCATCAGCATATCACACATTTGCAATGCACTTCATCAGCATCCGCCTACAACACAGTAGCACTTTAACGTTAGCAACACTTACACCAGCATTGGCATCGCTGGAGACCATGTGTATACTTGCCTGGTTTCGACGCGTGATCATTTAGGCAGTCTAGAGGGACATCACCTGCATTAGCATCTGTACCTCGGCACGCGAGCCGCGACCTTCGGTGCATCCACCGGATAAGTGACTCATGGTCAATAGCAAAGTTTCCATCTTGTCAACTAGGACGGGGTGTCTTCTCTCAACCCTAAGCAGCGGTCTCGATTCTCTCGACCTCGCTCAGGGAGGGGCATCTGTGGACACCCTAGTTTCTGGCTGATGTTGGCAGGCAGATCCGGTAGAGAGTGCAACTGGATAGCTGACCCGGACTTACCTCAGTTCCCCAACCAAACCCATGAACCTAAACCAATCCAAAAACCCTCTAATTACCCTTAACTCCACTTATCCAACTAAGCCCAACACCTAAAACCTAGCCTGTGTGCTCTGGCCCAATGACATGTGCGGCCTGATTTGTGGCCCAAGCACGTCCCAAGCGCGCATCAAGGCCAGGACAACATGACAGGCGTCGCCTGACTGGTTTCTCTTGTCGTACAATCTCGTACCTCCTACAAGTGGTGTTACACACGAAACCACGACATGTCTCCCAGCGTGCCTGACGCCTTCAGATTTTTCCCACGCCCTGTCTCCAATATCACCCTAAGTCGCTCGCCGCTGCACGCCACCTCTGCAGTACGCTGGCGAACCACTCCTTGCAACCATACCCTATCAGCCCTACCATCCCCGTCCCGCTCCACCTACCACACCAGGCAATCAACCAAAACTGACTCGAGCCCTTTAGCTAGAGATACCAAGCATTCGCGAGAGGAGAGAGTCTTCGGGAACCCAAAGAGAGTTTCACCGGAGAATTTGAACCTAATCCATAGACTGTGGCCAGCCCCCTTTGCTTCCCCTTCCAGCAGGCTTCACAAGCTTCCCAACATCGTCCTGCTCGTTCTCAAGCCATCCTCAGGCCATCACCAGCCTCCTCGTCTACCGTCTAGCCTCTCGCTGGAGTTCGCTGCCTGCCAACGCCGACCACATGCCACTGGCCACCGACAGGCAACATCTCCTCCCTATCTCATTATAGGACAACTTAAAAGTATAAGCTTTACCTTCCTACATTGTGTACTTGACTTTTCTCTGCCATTTTGTCACATCCCACACCTCATCCACCGCCGTCGAGTGCTGGGACAGGTGTCCCGATGGCTTCCCCTCTTCTCCCATCGTTCCTCGGAATGGCTAAGTCGTCCTCCCAAGCTGGAAACCACCTATGGAGGCTTGCCAGAGGAAGGTCGGCACTGACGCTGGTGACGGGGATGGGGAGGAGAACCCATGGTTTTCCAATGCTCCCCTTGCATTTGCATCTCATCATGGTTG
Organism: Posidonia australis; assembly: GCA_024699735.1. Lineage (NCBI taxonomy): Eukaryota > Viridiplantae > Streptophyta > Magnoliopsida > Alismatales > Posidoniaceae > Posidonia > Posidonia australis. The sequence continues at coordinate 1,598 of JAMKQA010037222.1, read as the reverse complement.
TCCCCCCGAGTTCCCAAATGACCCTCGTCGTCCGGTGATGCTCAACCGCCCAAGGAGGAGGCAATGAAGGAGGTGAGCCTGGCCTTCTGTTTCAGCGGCGCGCCCCGATAGCGCACCACCCATGCGCGTATTGGGCAGGGTTGGTAGAGGCTCAGATCCAACCAAGCCCAAGCCCAAGCCCAACCTCGTCTAGTTTGGCCACTCTTGCATATTTGGTTTCCTTTATCATGGTTTTATTCTCCAATACGCTCAAATCTCTCGTTTCTTTGGTATTCTTTCATGAAGTGATCTTCTCCCGTTGTTTTGGCTCATGTATGTCCCCTAGCATGATAATTCATCTTGTGCCCTGTCAGTCATTACATTATATCTCTTGTGTTCCTGAGATCAGGCCATGATGGCAAATAGCCATGGCATCTCTGGGTGGCACATTGTGGCTGCACGAGTGACCTGCACGTTGCACATGAGCGTGTCATCTAGGGGTAAAATCCGACTCAGCTTAGCCATTCGTCCCACCACACCTGCATCCCATGTTTTTGTTTTATGTCTATTGTGTTGATTGCACTCAATTTTCAATATGTCATGCCCTCTTAGCCATACAATTTATTTCTCTTGCATCATCCATATAACCCCATTAATTGACATTTATGTGCCCACATTTCCATGCACGCGAGCGAGATTCCTAGAAAGATCGATTCGTCGGGCGTGCAGGGATGCCTAACACCTTCCCCTTTACGTAATAGGAGTCCTTACCCTTTCTCCAGTTCATAATGATCCGTGTGTCAAATCGTTTTGGCAGGAGCCATCTATTATTCTCTTTCGATTTCGAGTTTTTTGGTTTTCTGATACAGTTTTCCTCATCTTCGCATTTTGAATAGACTAGGTGACGACTCCATGTCTTACCTTCATATGGCTTTTCGGTGTTTTTGAGTCATTTTCTCGTCCTCGGAATCGTCAGATTTGCCATGGCCTTACTGTAGACACCCCGATTTTGAGGTGACCCAGAGATGAGTATCCTTATGTTGCTTTGGATGTGATCAACCCTTAAGCCAAACCCCAAACCTATTAGTAAGCCAGAGCCCAAAGAAATCTGTGAGCTGAGTTGGCACACCAACCAAACGCACCTCATAGGTGCACCTTGTAGGCGCACCAAGCAGGCGCACATCACTGGCTCACCAAGCAGGCGCCCAGCTTTTTCCAGGCTGCGGCTGCAGACCTTCCATCTTCCGGGCTGTTACCCTTGCAAACGAATGTGCCAAGGAATATTCGAGGCTTTTCGTTTGCAAGGTCCTTCGCTTCTCATGACTTACCCTTTGTTAGATCCCTATAAAAGGACCTCCATAGGCAACCATTTGAAGACACCTTTTTTGGGAGAGAACTCCTATGCTGAAATCTGAGAAATAGATCTGCACTGAGCAAGTTTTTGCACGAGTTCCTCCTTCCACCCAACGATCTATACTCGTGTTCTGGAGCTTTTCCTTGCATCCTAAAGCACCCTTGGTCCTTCCAAAGCAATAAGGATCTTCTCATTTCTTATATTTCAAGAAGGAAACATCATAAGAGGTAGGCTTTCTACCTCCTCCTTTTCTTTTGAATGTAAT